>JAAAKG020113542.1:0-26697 GCA_010014905.2 Druon quercuslanigerum
TTAATTCAAATTCTTTAAATTTAAATAAGTTTCGAACAAAACAAAAATTATTGTTTAACTTAAACTGTAACTATTTAATTAAAAGTTAATTATTAACTACATAGATGAATTTTTCATTTCACTTTAATGAAATGGAACTGCTATAAATTTTTTTATTTTGAAATTTGACACAAGTTTCTATTTAAAATGGTTCAACTATTTAGGCTTCCAATTTTAAATCCGAAAAATTTCATTATTTTTAAGGCCTTAATTCAAATTCTTTAAATTTAAATAAGTTTCGAACAAAACAAAAATTATTGTTTAACTTAAACTGTAACTATTTACTTAAAAGTTAATTATTAACTACATAGATGAATTTTTTATTTCAGTTTAATGAAATGGAACTGTTATCAGTTTTTTTGTAGAAATTTTAGACCATTTTCTATTTAAAATGGTCAAATTATTTAGGTTTCCAATTTTAAATCTGTAAAATTTTATTATTTTTGAGGCCTTCATTCGAAATTCTTCAAATTTTAATAAGTTTCAAACCCAAAAAATTATTTTTTGACTAAAATTGTAACTATTTAATAAAAAATTAATTATTAACTAATTAGTTGAATTTTTTATTTCACTTTAATAAAATGGAACTCTTCTAAATTTTTTATGTTGTATTTTGACACCATTTTCCATATAAAATGGTTAAAGTATTTAGGCTTCCAATTTTCAATCTGTAAAATTTTATTATTTTTAAGGAATGAGGGAAATGAAATCTAATTATTAATTTCCAACCCAGAAAGGCTCTTATTTATTTTTTCCATATTTTCTTTAACTTCATTGTTAGATAAAATAATTTTGAAAAATCGGAAAGAAAAAAAGGGAGAAACAGCTGCGGATTCAAATCGTCACTAAATTTTTATATTATACATTTTTTATTTTGAAGTTTTAAACGGTCATTTGAATTAAACAATTTGGATTTTTGTACCTAAAATTATTTCAAAATTAACGTTTTTTATATAAAATTGATCAACTATTTATCATTTAAAATTATTTAATTTTAAACGATATTAAGATCTATAAATTTTCAACTAAATATTTGAATAGAAAATTTTTGCATTTTTGCAAATTTATTTTTTTAAACATTCGAATTCTTAATCAAAAAATTTTGAAAATCTCTATTTCTAATTTTTCGATTTCGAGTAATGAGTTTTTTTTTTAATTTCAAGCTGTAATATTTTTCAAATTTGAGAGCATTGAACTGTTGAGATAAAATGTTGAAAAATTTAGATTTTATAATTTGTAATATTCTAAATAAAAAAATAAAAAATTATTAAATCTTAAAGAAACGGAACAGATTTTTAATTTTCTGAATTTGTATTTTTAAATTTTATACTACTAATATTCGAACCACATTTTTTAATTTAAAATAATTCTAATTTAAACGTTTTTTATTTAAAATTATACAACTACTAAACCTTCTAAATTTGAATTATATACACTAATATTTATCATTTTAAAGGCCTTAATTCAAAATTATTTAATTTCGGATGATATTAATTAAATTTTTTCAACCTACACATTTTCAACTGAAGTTTTTAAAGATTTCAATTAGAAACTGTTTATTTTTGAGAATTTAATTTTTAAATCACGACTTTAATCTTAAAATGGTTCAACTAATGAAATTTAAAATTTTTAAACATTGAATTGAAAATATAAGATTTAAAAATTACTGAATTTGAAACTAATTCAATTACATTTCATTTGAATTTCTTTAACTTTATTAATTTAATGCAATTTTTAATATTTTCAAATTTAAGAATTTTAAATTACTTGCAAGATTTGCCCAAATTTTCAAAGAAAGAAGCTGAAAGGAAAGAAAAAAAAAACAAGAAAAAGGGGAAATTCTCTGGCAAGCTAAAATAAATATTCAAAGTTCTACATCTTCAAATGAAAAAATTCCAAATTAAAAATTTGAGATACCTACTTTGAATTGAAAATAATTGTCAAACTCAAACCTTTACCTCAGAAAAATTCTTATTTTAAAACTTAAATAAATTAACAATTTTACAATTAGGCCTTCAAAACTAAACAATCTTTAATTTAAAAATGTTTCTTATCAAACATTCAATTTCTGTTTTTAAATTGAACAATTTGAAATCAATAGTTCCTTTCCCGCTTTTGGAATTTTCCGACATTTTTTCTTTAATTAATGTTTAATTTCCATTTAAACTAACTATCAAATTTATTTGAATCCAGCCAAAATATTTATTTGGAACCAATTTTTCATTTAAAAAATTGGTTTTTCAACCTTTACCACTTTTACTGAAAAAAAAGTTTGTTTTTTCAAATAGAAAATTCTAATTTTTCTCCATTAAACTGAACCTTTATATTTTTTGTTGATATTATTTCTATATGAGATAAAAATAAAATGTAATTATAAAAAAGCGTTAAAATAAGTAGAAATAATTTGAAATTCCTTGGATATAAATTAAATTAAAATTAGGAATTTTTATCTGAAAAAAACCAGTTTAAATAAAGTCCGTGGATTTTTATTTTCAGAGTATTTCATTATCCATATCAAAAAATTTTAATACTACGAGTTCTAAAATCGTTTGCAACGAAATAAAATTTTTTAATTAAAATTCTTTAAAATCTTCAAAATCCTTTCAAACTTTTTGACATCCATCACTTCCTTTGAAATTGTTTAAATCTGTAGAAATTCCTTCAAATAAAATCTAATTTATTTTCTCAAGTTCTATAGAAATGCGTTAAAGTCCCTTGAAAATACATTAAAACAAGTTGAATTTTTTGAAATTCCTTCGATATAAATTAACCTGTTGAAATCAAGTATCTGAATTTTTATTTTTTGAAATTAAAAACATAAAGTATTTAAAAATCCATAAAAACACATTTATCAGGTTCTAACTTTTTTTAAAGAAAGTAAAATTCTTTGGAATCTTTAAAATTCCCTTGAAACCGTAAACATAAGATTTCAAAATATTTCACAGAAATTTAAGGATTTTAGCTGTTTTTAGAGATTTAAACATAATTCAAGGGATTTTAAATAATTTTGAGGATTTAAAAAAATTCAAAAATATATGACTTATTTAGTTTTCTAACGACGCTTTGGTAGAAAAATAGAAAATTTTTTTCAAAAATTTCTGTGCAAAGAAACGAATTTTTAAACTAAAATGATCAAACTTTAAGAACAAAAAAACTAAATTTAAAGCAAATAATTGAGTTTTAAAACAAGAAAATTAATTTGTACCAAAAAAGATGTTTATCAAAATATTCAAATTTTTATCAAAATAGTTCAATTTTTAAATAAAATATAAAACTTTTCAACCAAAAATGTAATAGTTTATTTTTCAAAACAAAAATTATTTTGAGTGAAAAAAAAAGTTTTAACCAAAAACAGCTGAATTTTCAACAACAACAAAATTAATTTTCAACCGAATAATATGAATTTTTATCAAAATACCTGAAATATCAATAAATTGGTTCAATGATCAAACAAAAAAACCAATTTTTTAAACTTAAATGATGATGCTTTATAAAAGAATTAATTTCTACCTAATTAGTTGAATTTTCGACCAAAAAGATGAATTTTCATCCAAGAAGATTAATTTTGAAAAAAAAGATGCAAATTTGCAAAAAAAACAGTCCAATGTTTAAACAAATAAATAAATTTTTAACCAAAACGATAAAATTAAAACTAAAAATAATTAATTTTTAATTCGAAAAATACAAATATTCAGCAAAATTGCTAAATTTTCAAATATAGAAATTAATTTTCAGTTTCAAAAACAAAATTTCAACTAAACGGAGAATAGATAATTTTTTAGACTAACAAATGAATTTTCAACAAAATATGTGGATTCTTAAACAAATAATTTCCACGAAAAAGACGAACTGTTAACTAAAAATAAATTAATTACAGAAAAAACGTTTTTCAAGAAAGTAGTTCAATTTTCAATCAAACAATATCTTCAGATTTCGAAAGATTTTACGGAATTTTAAAAAATTTCTGATTTATATGAATTATTTTCAAGAAATTCTAGTATTTTTATTGATGCTTTAAGGATTTAAATTAATTATAACATAGTGTAAGACATTTCTATGGATTTAATAAAATTATAAGGGATTTTTTATTATATTTTTGAGTTTTCATGAGATTTCAAGGATTTGCACAGTTTTTAAAGGATTTTAAGATATTTTAAGGGATTTATAAATAACTCACGCGTATTACAATTATTTTAAGAGATTTAAAGATATTTCAAAATATTTCAAAGCATGTCCACGAATTCCAGAGGATTTTGTCAGATTTTTTAAGATTTAAAGGAATTTTAATGGATTTTAATACAATTTAAGCGGTTACGACAGATTTTTAAGCTCTTTATAAAGTCTCTGAAAACCTTGAAATTTTATCAATCTTCGTTAAATTTTTTTAAAATCTTTGTGACCCTTGAATTTTTTCAAATTTTCTGAAGTATTTTTAAATCCTAAAATATTTGTGAAATCTTTCTTAAATCTTTGTTTGTGAAAACTTTTGTGGTTATTTAAAATCATTAAAAAATTTTGAAATCTTCTCAAAATTGAACCCTTTTGAAATTGTTTAAAACCTTTAAAATATTTTAAAATCTTTAAAATCTTTTTAAATTGGTTAAATTCTTGAAATATTTTTGAAAAAATTCGAAAAATCGTTCTCATTCGTTTAAAATCATTAAAATATTTAAAATCTATATAAAACCATTTGCAATATTCGAAAAATATTTTAAATTCTTGTATTTTTTTGACTTCTCGATGAAACTTTGATTAAATCGTTGAAATATTTGTGAAATCTTTCGAAATTGTTCAAATCTTCATAGAATCTTTTGAAATCTTTTAAAATTTTGGTAAAATCTTTGAAATGTTTCGAAATATCTTGAAATATTCATGAAATCTTAAAAATATTTGTAAAATTTTTCGTATTCGTCTAAAATTATTAAAATCTTTTCAAGTCTTCTGAAATTTATAAAACCTTTTGAAATTGTCTCAAATCTTTGAAGTTTGATGTAATCTACCCTTTTTGATATCTTATAAATTCTTGAAATCTTTTTAAATCCTTATGAATTCTTTCCAATATTTATTTGAAAAATTTTGAAATCTTCTAAAACATTTTAAAATTGCTTTAAATCTTTGATTTTTAAATTTTGGAAATTATTAAATTAAATTGTATTAAAATTATTTTAAGAGATTTTTAAATATTTTAAAGCATGCCCACGAATTCCAGAGGATTTTGTCAGATTTCGTCAGATTTTTTAAGATTTAAAAGAATATTAATGGATTTTAATACAATTGAAGCGTTTTGGGAGATTTTTAAAATCTTTGTATCTCTGTCTCTGAAAATCTTAAATTCAAATTTTCCGAAATATTTTTAAATCTTGGAAATATTTGTGAAATCTTTCTTTAATCTTTGTCTGTGAAAACTTTTGTGTTTATTTGAAATTATTAAAAAATTTTGAAATCTTCTCAAAATTGAACCCTTTTGAAATTGTTTAAAACCTTTAAAATGTTTTAAAATCTTTAAAATCTTTTTAAATTGGTTAAATTCTTGAAATATTTGTGCAATATTGCTAAAAATCTTTTTATTTCATTTGAAATGATTGAAATATATAAAACCTTTATAAAATTATTTGCAATATTCTAAAAATACTTTAAATTGTGGTATTTTTTTGACATCTCTATGAAATTTCGAATAAATCGCTGAAATATTTGTGAAATCTTTCGAAATCTTTGTTTGCGAAAACTTTTGTGTTTATTTGAAATTATTAAAAAAATTTGAAATCTTTTCAAAATTGAAACCTTTTGAATTTGTTTTAAACCTTAAAAATGTTTTAAAATATTTTGAAATTGTTGAAATCTGGTAGACCTACCCTTTTAAAAATCTTTGAAATTCTTGTATTTTTTAAAAATATTTATGAAATTTTTTATGAAATCTTTGAAATCTTAGTAAGATCTTTTGTATTCATTTTAAGTTATTAAAATATTTAAAAATTTTGTGGAATCTTTTGAAATCTTCTAAAATTTTGGTAAAGTCTTTGAAATGTTTCGAAATATCTTGAAATCTTCATGAAATCTTAAAAATATTTGTGAAATCTTTCGTGTTCGTCTGAAATTATTGAAATCTTTTCAAATCTTCTCAAATTTATAAAACCTTTCGAAATTATCTTAAACCTTTAAAATCTGATGTAATGTACCCTTCTCGAAATCTTTTAAATTCTTGAAATCTTTCTAAATCCTTATGCATTCTTTGCAATATTTTTGAAATATTTTGAGATCTTCTAAAACTTTTTGAAATCGTTTAAAATCTTTGATTTTCAAAGTTTTTAAATTATTAAATTAAATTTAATCATTATTATTTTTAAAAATTTAAATATTATAAAAGCTTTACAATATTTTAAAACATTTTGAAAGCTTTAGAATTATTTTGTAACCTTCTGAAATCTGATGCATCCTCAAAATTCATTCTAATTCTAAAACAGATTTAACATCGAAATTTTCAAATAAGAAATTTAATAATTTGTAAGCTAAAAAATTTAATTCTCAACAGAAAATGAAATGGTTACATTCTGAGTTAAAAAATTTAAGTTTTAACCTGACTGATAAATTTTCAACTAAAATGACGAACCTTCAACTGGAATAATTGAATTTCAAAACAAAAATATGAATTTTTCACCAAAATTATGAACATTTATAAGGCATACTTACATTTTTATCCAAAAATATAAATTTTTAAACAATAAGATAAATTTAAAAAAAAATAGTTTACTACCAAAAAATATAGTTTTTCAACCAAATATATTTATTTTTATTAAAATTCCTTAATATTTAATCAAATAAGACACATATTTAACCGAATAGTTGAATTTTTAACATAAAAAAAGAATTTTCAACAGAATAAGAAATAATTACATTTTTAGTATAAAAAAATTCATTTTTAACTGAAATGATGAACGTACAAGTGGAATAGTTAAATTTCATAACAAAAAGATGAATTTTTAACGAAAATAATGAATTTTGATCTAAAATAGTTGAATTTTCAATCAAAAATAAAAAATCCACTACAAAAAGATAAATTTTCATCCAAAACTAAAACATTTAAGTTTTAAGTTTAAAAAATCTATGTCCAATAAAAAATGACGTATTATCAAATGAAAAAGATAACTTTTTAATCAAAAATTTAATACTTAAATTTTTAGTCAAAAAATCAATGTTCTACCAAAGAGATGAATTTTTAAAAATATTGTGGAATATTCAACTGTAATAATAGTTACATTTTCAGTTTAAAAAAATAATTTTCAACAAAAACGGAAACAAAATAGTTGCATTTTTGGCAAAACATTTCTTTTCTTCCAAAGAAAAGACAAGTTTTCAATCAAGAAACTCATTTTTCAACCAAAGAAATGAATTATTCATTAAAATGATGAATCTTCAAACAAACAAAAAAATGGCTTTTTAACAAAAGAATTTAACTTTCAATCAAGTAATTTTATTTACAGAAAAGAAGAAGTTTTAAAGAAGGAGATTAACTTTTGAAGAACCCGTAAATTTTTAACGAAATATTTGAATTTGCAATTGAAGAAGATAAATTCTTAGCCAAATTGTTAAATTTTGAACTAGAAAATAACCATTTTTAACGAAAAATGTAACAGTTAAATTTTTAGTTTAAGAAATTAATACTCAACCAAGCTGATGAATTTTTAGCTAAAATGATGAATCTTCAGCTGGAGTAGTTTAATTTCATGTCAAAAAAAAAATAAATCGTCAACCATAAAGATTAATTTTCTACAAAAAGACGAATTTTTAGCAAAATACATAAATTTTCTCATAAATAGCTTAATTTTTAGATCAAAAATATCAATTTTTAACCAAGTCCTTGAATTTTTATTCAAAATCAAAATATAAATCTATTTCTTAATAAAAAAAAGGATTTTAAGCAAGGTAATTCAAATATTCTTCTGGAATAGTAAAATTTTAGTTAAAAAAATAATTTTTAACAAAGTAGTCCGGAAGTAAAAACTATAATTATTATTTTCTAAAATTCAATGTTCAAATCAGGATAAATAAATATTTAGCGAATAAAACGTGATAAATCCATTTCATGCAAAAATTGAGAAAATTATTTTTTCTGTATGTTTGGAATATTATTACTTCGATGATTAAACTCTTTCTAAATAATTAAATTATATTCTTTATTTCGTCTTGTAATAAAATATCTTTGGGTGCATGAAATAAAAATTCAAGGTGAATTTAAAAAAAATTAATTTTGAAATATAAAAAAACTTCATTGAATTCATTAAATTTTAAATAAGCTTAGAAAAATTTAAGGGAGTTCAAAAGAATTTGATGACGTGCCAGGAGCAATTAAATAAAAACCTTTAAAAATTCAGAAAACTCCATTGAATGAACTAGAGTTGAGTAAATTTAAAAGGATTAAAGTGAATTCAAGAGAGTTCCAAAGAATTAAAAAGAATTCGGGGTAAATTAATAAGAATTCGGGGTGAATTCCAAAAAATAATTTGTAAAATCTGTTTAAAAAAGTAACTAATGACAACAAAAAAATTCAAGTGAGTATACAAAAAAAAACAATCAGTTTATTTCAGTAATATTTGAAAAAAAAATCAAAATGAATTAAAAAAACAATCAATTCAATTCAAAGGATTAAAAAATATGAAAAAATTGATTGAACTGAGTAAGTTTAAAATAAGTTTAGAAAAAATAAAGAGTATTTGAAAGAATGTTATTAAATGCCTAAACATTGCAGGTGAGTTTGAAATATTTCAAGACGAATTAAGCAAAAACCTTTTAAAAATCCACTGAATTGAGTAGAATAAAGTGAATTTGCAAGAATTTGAAAGAACTTGAAATAATTTAGGACAAATTATTAAAAATCCTGGGCGAATTTAACTTGAATTTCAAAAAATATTTCAAAATTTCTTAAAATCTGTGCAAATCTAGGAAATTTTCTTCCTGCGTATGAATACATTTTTTAAATCTTAAAACCTTATAGATGCAAAATTTTTCGAATCTCGTAAAATGATCAAAACCCTTGAAATTTTTTAAATCTTTCGAAGACGACTTGGAATTTTTTTAATTTTCCTGAAATATTTGAAACCCATCTCACGATAATTTAATTAAAAACTTTAATAAAGTCAAACAAATCTATTGAATTAAGGAAATTTAGAAGAATTCAATTAAATGAAAACATTCAAAAGAATTCCGAAGAATTAAATGAATTCGGGATGAACTCCTAAAAATAATTTTAAATCTCTTCAAATCTTTGAAACTCTAAAAAATATCTTACTTTTAAAAAAAATTCCCTAAAACCTACTAAATTATTATTAAATTTCGTTAAATTGTATGAAATATGGTGATATTTCCTGAAATCCTGGAAAATTTATTAAAATACCTTGAGAGCTTTAAGAAATCCTAATAATAATTAAAACTATCGAAATTCTAGAAAAATCTGTATTGTAAAATATTTAAAATTTAATAAAAAAATCATTTGAATTTTTTTGAATTCCCTAAAATCTTTCAAATCCTTTGAAATCGTATAAAATTCCTCACTTCTCGTAAATAAATTCTTTAAAATCCACTAAAATATTATAAAATCCCATGAAATTCTATGATGATATCCTTGAAAATCTGATAAAATCCTGTGAAATCTTTTTAAATAAAAATTCGAAATTGTTCCATATATTCCGAAATTCTACAAAATACATCCTGCTCAAGTTTTTCAAACGCTTTGTCATCCATTTAAAATAATGAAATTAATTAATAATTCCTTGCAATTTTCTAAATTTTCCTAAAATATTTTAAATTCAAAGCTCTTGAAAATTATTTAGAATTTGTGAAGATACCACGGGGACCAAATCTTGAAAATAAGGTATTTTAGGGACCTTAACTGAACATAGGATACGATAGGGGATATAGGGACCTGTCTGCGAGGCCTGAAAATTATTAAAATAATGACAACTTGATTTTACTGCGATCAGACGTAAAGTCCCGGGTTTCAAATAAAATTCCCGGTCATTTCCTGGTTAAGTCGCCGCTTTGCTAGATTGAAGAGTGATGATGCAATTGAAAAATGATGGTAATTGAGGAACGACTTTTTCGGGACGGAATGGAAGTACGAGGAGAAGGAAGGAATTAGCCCCAGATGAGAAAAGCAGCTCAGGAATCCTCACTTGGTCTCGTTGACTTCAGCAAGGAGTTTCTCGCATCTGGTTCTGAGGAGTTGAAGATACCTATCAGCTATCAAAGCCGCCCTGGAGACTCGACGTTCCTGATGGACGGCGCCAAGAGTCTCAGCAACGCAGGAGACCCTGTGAGAGCACTGTGCGATCATCTCGAGCTGTCGGCTCACCCTCTCGACCCTCTCGAGTGACTCCTTGTCGGTGCAGAGTGGTGCGAGATCCTGACGTTTCGTGAAAATTTCATCTCTTCAACTTGGATCGAATCGTGCAAATAGATCGTCTCGTCTCGTCTTGTTTTGTTTCGTTTCTTTTCTACATAACTGGCTAGATTCGACGGAGACTCGACGCATTTAACTTTCTAAAGTCACTTTTTTTTTAAAAACTTCTTCTATTCTAAGGTACTTTGCTGTTCTCGCTTGCCTGTATGTCTTGCTGCATTTTCTCCACCTCGGACCTCATGTTTCGCTCGGCCTGGTCCCTCTGTCTCTGGGAAAGCGTCATCCTCCTGGAGAGTGTCATCCTGTCTGCCCGGAGACCCACTGAAAGCGCTGTATACTTCCTCTAAAACAAGGATTTCAAAAAAATATCAGTCCGATATGATCGCTTCCCGACCCTTCTCATTCTATCCTACCCTATCCCATCCGATCCCATCCGATCCTACGCCACAGGTTTCGATACTATCCAATCCTGGCCCCTGTCCCATCCTATCTTACCCTATCACATTCGATTCTATCCTATCTGATCTGATCCTATCTCATGATATCCCATCCCGTTTCGATACCAACCCGACATGTCCCATACGATGCTATGCCAAAGGAACCAATACGACCTCATCCCGACCCCCGTCCCATCCTATCTTATCCTATTCCATCCGATCCTATCACATCTAATCCTATCCCATGCGACCCTATTTCATCTGATCCTATCCCACCCAAGCCTATCCCGGCCGGATCACACTCAGAACTGTCCCATCCGATCCTATCCCGACCGGTTCGATCCCATCCCAAACAGTCCTATTCGGCCCAGATCCATCTGATACGATTCTAACTAATCCCAACTGATCACATCCCATGCGTTCTCGGTACGATCCCAACCCAACAAGTCTCATCCGATCCTATCCCATCCGGTCCAATTCCATTACAAAACCCTCCCATCCGATCCGATCCTGACTCGGTCTATCCTATTTTAACCAAACCCATATGATCAAGTCCCATCCAATCCTATTCAAAAGTATCCTATACGACCTCATCCCGATCCCCATTCTATCCTATCTTATCCTATTGCATCCGATTCTATCCCATACGATCCTACCTCACGCCATTCCGAACCTCCCCACCTGATGCTACCCTATCCCATCCGCTCCTATCCCATCAGATCCTACCACACCTGATCCTTTCTCGACCCCAACCTCCGTCCTACCCTATCTTACCGTATCGCATCTGATTCTGTCCCATCTAGTTTCATCCCATCGCGATCTATACGATTCCGAATAATCCCTTCCAATCCTATTCCATACGATCCTACTCCATCTGATCATATCCCATCCGATCCAATCCCATTCCATTCCAAACCTCCCCATCCGATCCTACCCTATCCCATGAGATCCCATCCCTATCGCATCCGATTCCATCCATCTGGTCCCATTTCATCCCGGCCGATACGATCCGAATCGTCGCACTCGATCCTATTCCATCCGATCCTATTATATATGATCCTATTCCATCCGACCCTATCTCATCTGATACTATCTTATCCGCTTCTATCCCATCCAGTCCGATCCCATTCCGAACTATCCCATCTTATCCTATCTCATCAGATACAATCCCGACCCGATACTATTCCGAACTAACTCCTCCAATCCTATCATAGTCGGTCCAATCCCATCCCAAACCATCCCATCCGACCCAGATCCATCTAGCACGATTCTAAACAATCCCATCTGATAATATCCCATCCGATCTTATCCCACCCCATTGCGGACCTCCCCATCCGATCCTACCCTACCCCATCCGATCCTATCCCATTAGATCCTACTCCACCTGATCCTATGCCGAACTCCGTCCTATCCTATCTTACCCTATCGAATCCGATTCTGTCCTATTTAGGTTGATTCCATCCCGACCCATACGATTCCGAATCGTCCCATCCAATCCTATTACATACGATCCTATCCCATCAGATCATGTCCCATCCGATCCTATCCCATCTTAACCTATCTCATCATATCCCATCCCGTTTCGATCCCAACCCGCCAAGTCTCATTCGATCCTATCCTATCAGATCCGATGGGATCCGAAGCTGACTCGGTCGATCCTATTTCAACCAAACCCATATGATCACGCCCCATCCAATCCTATCCAAAAGTATCCGATACGACCTCATCCCGACCCCGACCCATCCTATCTTATCGTATTGCATCCGATTCTTTCCAATCCGATCCTATCCTATACCATTCCGAACCTCCCCATCCGATCCTACCCTATCCCACCAGATCCTACCACACCTGATCCTCTCCCGACCCCAACCTCTGTCCTATTGTATCTTACCGTATCGCATCTGATTCTGTTCCATTTAGTTTAATCCCATCCCGACCCATACGATTCCGAATCGTCACATCCAATCCTATTTCATACGACCCTACCCCATCTGATCATATCCCATCTCATTGCAAACCTCCCCATCCGATCCTACCCTATCCCGTCCCGATCCAATCCCGACGCCCACCTCCGTCCTATAGTATCTTACCCTATCACATCCGATTCTATCCCATCTGATCGGTTCCCATTTCGATCCATACGATTTTGAATCTTCCCATCCGATCTTATCCCTTCTGCCCCTATCTTATCAGATCATATCCCGGTCCGATCCCATTACGACCCCCATCCCATCTGTACCGATACGATCCCAAATCGCCCTATAATTTCTTAACCTATTCTATCCGATCCGACCCGTCCAATCCTATTCTAACCAATCCCATATGATCATAACCCGTCCTATCCTTTCCCAAAGGATCCGATACGCCCTTAACCCGATTAACGTCCCATCCTATCTTATCCTATTGAATCCGATATTATCAAATCCGGTCCGATTCCATTCCGAACCATCCCATCCGAATCTATCTCATTAGATACCATCCCGGTCCGATCCCATCCCAAACCATCCTGACCCATACGATCTGACCCGTATCATCCGATTCTATTCCAGTCAGTCCGATCTCATGTCAAACCGTTCCACTCGATCCCGATCCATCTAGTACTATTCTAACCAATCTCATCTGATCATATCCCATTCGATTTTATCCTTTCCGGACCCATCCAATTCCAAACCTTCCCATCGGATCATATCAGACCCCATTCCAACGCATCCCATACGATCTTTTTCCATCCGATCTTATCTAATTCTATCTCGTCAGATCCCATCCCGGTCCGTTCCCATTCCATTCCAAACTATTCCACCCGATCCCATCCCAGCTGGTCTGAAACAATCGCACACCATCCGATACCGATCCACACTATCCTATTCTACCGAATCCCTTCTGATAATATTACGTTCCACCTTATAACACAGGATCTGATACGATCCCATCCCGACCCCCGTCCCATCCTGTCCTACCATATCCCATTCGATTGTATCCCATCCGGTCCGATCCCATCCCGAACCATCCCGTCCTATCCTATCAGGTCCCATCTCGGCCCGATCCCATCTCGACCCCAGTCCAATCCTATCTTACTCTATCCCATCCGATTGAATCCCATTCGTTCCGATCCCATACCGAGCCATCACATTCCTAACCGTCCCACCCTATTCTACGTCAACATATAACATATCGGTTTGATCAAATTCTAACTCGCCCCACCCGATCTCAGTCGGTCCGAACCCAACCCGTCCCATCCGATCTTATCTCATTGAATCCTATCCCGAACCGTCCTATCCGATCCTATACCATCCGATTCTTTGCCATCCAATCCCATCCCGTGCCGTCCTATGCGATCCTATTCTCCCAGCTCCCCCATATTACTTTATAACAGTCGATCATATCCAACCCGAACCCGACGAATAATTTAATTTTTAACCAAATAATTGAATTTTCAAACTAAAGAGATGAAATTTGCAACAAAAAAAACGAATTTTCAACGAAGCAGTTAAAACTAAAACTAATTAACATTCAAACAAAAGTGGTTAAACTTTATTGAAAAACAAAACAGGTAATGGTCGATATTTAAAAAAAAAAATTATTGTTAATAAAAAAACAGTTGAAACTAAACAAAACAACTAATTTGCAGCAAAATAGACAAAATTTTAACAAAATTGTAAAATTGTAAACAATTTAAAAAAATCAATATTTGTCCCAGAAAAAAAGAATTTATAACCAAATAGTTATTTTGCACCTTTAAAAAGAAAATTAATTTTTTACAAAGTAGCTCCACTTTTAACCAAGTAGCTGAATTTTCAATTTAAAAAAATTTATTTTTAACCAAAAGGGAAATTGTTATGTTTTTAGTTAAGAAAATTATTCTTTATCAAAAAAATTATTTTTCAACAACATATTTAAATTTTTAACCAACGAAATAAATCTTCAACCCAAAAAATGATTTCTTAATAAAGAAGTTAAATTTTCCTTGAATAAAAATGTAATAAATAATACTTTTAAACAATAAACGACGTTTTTAAAAAATATTTGAATCATTATCCAGAAAATCTTCATTTTTAACTAAGCAGTTGCTTTAAAAAAAAAAAAAGATGAAATTTCTACCAAGAGAGATGATTTTTCAACCCAAAAAATTTTTCAATTTTCATCAGGAAAATATAAAATTTTCAACAAAAACTTAATTTTCTACCAAATTAGTTAAATTTTCAACCCAAAAAGATAAATTTTTATCCTAAAAAATAAATTTTCAAGAAAGAGTTAAAATTTTCTCACAAAAATCTTTAAATTTAAACCGAATTACCAACAAATTCAATAAAAAAAAATGGTTAAATATATTATTAACAATTGAAAGGTTTTCTTTTAGCTTAAGCTGCTGCAAATTGTTGTAAAAATTATTTTTACTCGCAAAACTTTTTAAACTGTTAAAAACAATCATTGTATTTTTATAAATAATTAAAATAAATTAATGTCAAAAAACTGCACAAAAAGTTTTAAAAATAAAATAAAAATTGAAGCTTTCTTCTATTCATTTGAAAAAGTGGAATAAAATGTCGTTAAACTGCAAAGTTAATTATTAAACTATCATAAATTGAACAGTTCAAAGAATTCCAACTAAAAAATATAAATCTAAACCACCGTTTGCAATTCTCTAAATTGAAAATTAATTCCATAAATTTAAAAATGTTCAAAATTATATAATATTCAGCAAATCAATAATTGTTTAATTGTTAAAATTCAGTATATTCTTTTAGAAATTTAAAAGATGTTAAATGTAACAGTTAAAATTATATCAGTCAAAATATTTATCGATTCAGATTATTTAGTTCTAAATATTTAAATCATAATTACTTATTTCAAATGAATAGTCAAATATTGCTATGTATTAAAAAAATTTTCTGTTTTTAATTACAAAATTGCAAATTGAATGGGTCAAGAATTGACTATTTTAGAGTGAAACAATAGTTGAGTATGATATAAAATCGAATAAAAGTGTCTTATAAATTTTTTAAAAATTTTTCAATGTTTAATACTGTATTCTGTATTTTAAAATTCTTTAAATGGAAAATTGCACATTTCAAAATAAAGACCAAAAACTGAAAATGTTCTAAAGTTTATAATTTTTTAAATTACGCATTGTAAACTGAATTATTTCATAATTGAAAAATTAAAAATTGAATAAAATATTTTTTTAAATGCTCAAATCCAATTTTCCCAAAAATAGTTGCATCTTTAAAAAAAGGTAAAAACTGGACGAACTCTGACATCAATATAATTTAAAAATTAAAATTACTATTTAAAAAAAAGACATAGAAATGGACTCACCTCGAGATCATCTTCGGATAGATTCTCACTGAAACAAAAAGAGAATGCGAAACAGTAAATTGAGATAATGTTCTTCGTCTCCATTTACAGGATAACAGCAAAACTTCATTTTCAATTTTTTTTTTATTTTCACCTGACTATTTTCTAATTTGCCTCGGCCAATAATATTTAAAGTTCAAATTATTATTTAAGACTTAATTATTTTTAAAAATAAATATTTAAATTTGTTTAAAAATACAAATTATAGTTTTTAATATAGAATCTTTTATAGATAGAATAACAAAAATTTAATTTCAAAATGTTTAATTTTTTATTTATTATTAGGACACCTTGAAAAAATATTGAACGTAATGCTATTTTAAAAACTGCTTTCACCGCTCCAACTCCTTAAAAAAATTGATTAATTTTATATAATACTTTTGCACTTAGAACCAAATAGTCGAATTTTCAATCGAATTTAACAGTTCATTTAACAAAAAAATAATAATTTTCAATCAAATAATCAATATTAACCAAAAAATATTATATTTCTATTAACAAATATGAATTTTTAACAACAATTTTTCATTCAAAAGAGAAAAAAAGTCATCAAAATTGTTGAATTTGCTTTAAGAAAAGAATAGAATTTTCGACCCGAAAAAAAAATTTTCTTAATCCAAAAAGACAATTTGTCCACAAAATATTAAATCTTCCAACAAAAAAGATAAATTAAAAATAAAACATATAAATTTGTATCCAAATACTTAAATTTTAACTGACAAAATTTTTAAAAAGGAAGATTAATTTTCTAATAAAAAATTTTTTAACAATATATATCCATTTTCAACCAAATATTTCAATTTTTAAGTAAAAACGAAATTAAGTTTTCAACTAAAAACGAACAATTTCATCCAAGAATGGAATATTAAAAATTTCAGTTGAAAAAATCAATTTTCAACGAACAAAAAACGACTTTTTAACAAAATAATAGAATATTCAAGAAATAAAATTTATTTTTAACAAAGTTATTCAACTTTCAACAAACAAGTTAAATTTTACACCAAATTTACAGTATTTTCAACCCGAAAAAAACGAATTTCGGAAGTGTTCAAACTGTTGAATTTTCAACTAAAAACGACCAGTTTTCATCCCAAAATGGAATAGATGGATTGTAAATAAAAAAAGGATTTTTTAACAAAAAAAGTCAAATATTTAAGCACTAAGGAATTTTTTTAACCAAAATAGATGTATTCCAAAACAAAAAAATATAATCGTAGACTTTTTAATTAAAAAAAAAATTAATTTTTGACAAAATAGTAAAATTTTCAAATAAAGAGATAAATCTTCAACTAAAAAATTAATTTGATAACAAAAACTATGATTTTAGAATAAAATACATCAATTTTTAACCCAAACAGATAAGTTTTTAATTTAAAATATATTAGTTTAATTTTAAACTAAAAACAATCAATTTTCAACCAATAATGAATTAGTTAAATTTTAGGGTAAAAAATTTATTGAAAAATTTAATTTATTTTGAACAACGTTATTCAACTTTCAACAAATAGTTAAATTTTACACCAACTTTACAGAATTTTGAACCAGAAAAAAAGTTTGTTAAATCGAAAAAAAAATTTATTCTCTAAAAGAGTTAAATTTGTAACGAAAAAGTTAATTTTCAACCAAACTGTTAAATTTTTAACTAACAACGACCAATTTTCATCCAAAAATAGAATAGTAAGATTGTAAATAAAAAAACAAATTTTTAACAACAAAAATCAATTATTCAAGCACTAAGGAAATTTTTTAACCAAAAGAGATGTATTCCAAAAGAAAAATATAATCGTAGACTTTTGAATTTAAAAAAAATGAATTTTTGACAAAATAATAAAATTTTCAAACAAAGAGATAAATCTTCAACTAATAAAATTAATTTTATAACAAAAACTATGATTTTAGATCAAAATACATCAATTTTTAACACAAACTGATAAGTTTTCAATTTAAAATATATTAGTTTAATTTTAAATTAAAAATAATCAATTTTCAACCAATAATGAATTAGTTAAATTTTAGGATAAAAAAGTTAATTTTCAACCCCCCGAGAAAGAATTTTCGAAAAAACGGATAAATCGTCAACCAATAATATCAATGTTGATCAAAGTAGTTGATTTTTCAACTAAATAATTTAATTTTTAACCAAAAGAATGGAATTTTGAACTAGAAAAGGTGAATTTTGTAACCCAAGAAACTAAGGTCACAACAAAAGTCTTAAATTTTCCAATAAATAGTTGAATTTTCACCTACAAAAATGTTAATTTTCATCTAAAAATTAAATTTCTAAACCTTAAGTAAAGAAAAAAATAATTTTGAAACAAAAAAAAGCAAATTGTGGATAAATTCTTGGAAAACTATAAAAATATTATAAAATCTTATACAAATTGATTGATTTGTTAGCTTGAATAATACTTTAAAACTGTTAGGTCGTGTAATTATCAAAAAATTATTTAACAAAATAATTTAACAAAATAGTTTAACAATCACCCGAGGAATAAAATTTTTTAACCAAAAAGACGAATTTGCAATAAATAAATATTTTTTCAGTCAAGAAAGAAAAAAAAATCACCCAAATAACTTTAAAGCTAAAAGATATTTTTTTTGTAAAATAGTTGCATCTTTAACTCAAAAATATAAATTTCATCCAAAAAGATTCGTTTCATATCAATAAATATAAAATTTTAAATAAGAATCAACAATTTTCAACAAAAAAAGGCTAAGTTAATATTCAGAATTTTAATTTATAAAAAATGATTTTTCAAAAAAATAGGTCAATTTTCCACCTAAGAGATGAATCTTCAAACGAAAAAATAAATTTTAACAAAGTCGTTCAACTTTTACGCCAGTAGTTTAATTTTTAACAAAAAAATATCTTTTCAATTTTTAGCCGCAAATGGAATAATTACATTTCCAGTTAAAAAAATATATTTAAAAAAAGTTTTTTCATCCAAGTAGTTAAATTTTTAAACATTCAATTAAAAGGAATAATAAAAAAAATCAACTAAAATGATGAGCTTTTCAAAAAAAAAAAAAGAAAGCGATTAAAAATTTAACCAAATAATTAAATTTTCTCCTTAAAAAGGAAGAACTTGCCAATCTTTAAAGCTAAAAATAATCTTTTAAACCAAAATCTGAACCATTTAAGTTTTCCCAAAAAAATATTATTGTCGATACCAGTAAGTTTTTTTACTGATACCGAAAATATAAACATAATGTTATAACAAAAAATAATAAAAATTGACTTCGTAAATTATTATATCGTGAGTTTTGGTCCATAATTTTATTTTTTTCATTTGTTTAAAAGAAAGAAAAAATTTACAAATGTGTGGTAGTAAAATGTTTAGAAAAATAGTTGAATTTTCAATTAAGAAGATTAATTTTCTACAAAAAAAGACAAATGGTTCACAAATGATATAAATTTTCAAATACACTCTTATTTAAAATTAAAAGATCAATTTTTTTTACAAAAAGTTTAATATTTTACCGATGAACTAAATTTCTTACAACATTGTTTAAATTTACGCCAAACAGACGGATTAAATATAAAATAAAGTGAATTTTCTAAACAAATAGTTCAATTAATATTTCCCAAAGAAAAAATTTTTTCATCCAAAAAAACGAAATATCAACAAAAAATTTAATAGTTAATATTTCAATCCATCTGAATTTTAATGTAAAATTTAAAAAAGTTGAGTGAAAACAAAAAATTAAATGTTCAACCAAATAGATAAATTTTCATGGGTGAATTTTCAGTTAAAAAAATTAATTTTAAACTAAGAAATCATATTTTTTAAATAGTTCAATTTCTAAACAAATAAAATTAAGTTCAAAAAAATTATTTCAAATTTTTAATGAAGAAAAAATTTCTAATAAAATGAAAAAAGAAAATGTTAACAAAATTTTTTAGTTTTAAGTCAAAAAGACGAGTTTTCTACAAAAAAGTGGAATTTTTGATTCAAAGCGTGAACTATTTTGGTCGAAAATTCATTTTTTTTACTAAATTCTTTTTTAAACTAAAAATCTAATTATTGTTAAATTTAAAACCAAAAATAGAATATTTTCATTTTCATTACAATCTTAATGCTTGACTAAAGAAATATATTTTTAACTCGAATGATTAGTATTTAACAAGAATAATAAATTTTTCATAAAACAGTTGAATGTTATACAAAAAATTCGACAAAATGCATTAATTTCAAATTAAAAAATATAAATTTTCAAGCAAAACTATAATAATTACATTTTCAGTTTAAAAAAATAAATTTAAAAAAAGTAATTTTTGACAAAACAGTTAAATTTTCAAACAAAAAGAGAATAGTTCCATTTTCATTAAAAATTTAATCTTTAACTCAAGAAATAAATTTTCAACTACTCAAATGATGAATCTTCGATACAAAAATTGAATTTTTAACCAAATATTTGAATTTTCAACCGAAAAGATGAATTTTATACCAAAATAAAATTCAACAAAACATACGATTTTTCATCTAAAAACGATAAACTTTCAATAAAAAAAAACAAATTTTTGCGAAAAATAGTTTAATTTTCAATTAAACAAATCAAATTTTAATGAAAAATTGAATATAGTTCAGTTTGCAGTCAAAAACTTAATTTTCAACAAGAGAAATAAATTTTCAACTGAAATGATAATTCTTCAACAACAACAAAAATTAATTTTTAACTAAACAGTTAAATTTTCTACAAAGAAACATACAAATCTTCAACTAAAAAAGATACATTTTCAACCAAAACTACCATAATTAAATTTTCAGTTCGAAATGTACATTTTTAACAACAAAAAATTAATTTTTAAACAAAATAGATAAATTTTCATTTAAAAAAAAATGAATTTTTAACCAAAATTAAAATAGTTAGATTTTCAGGAACAAATTAAGTTTCAACCAAAGAAATAAATTTTCAACTAAAACGTACATAAATTTATGACCGAAAAAAAGAATTTTCAACCAGAAATTTTAACTATCGAGCAAAAAAGATAATTTTGACAAAATATTTGAATTTTCAACAAAATAATTACATTTTTAACCAATTTACAAATTTCAGTTAGTAAAAAAAATTTTTTTTAAAACAAAAAACAGTTACATTTTTAGTAAAAAACATCATTTTCAACCAAAGAAATAAACTTTCAACTAAAATGATGAATCTTTAACCAAAAAAAAAGAATTTTTAACCAAAATTAAAATAGTTAGATTTTCAGAAAAAAATTAAGTTTCAACCAAAGAAATAAATTTTCAACTAAAACGTACATAAATTTATGACCGAAAAAAAGAATTTTCAACCAGAAATTTTAACTATCGAGCAAAAAAGATAATTTTGACAAAATATTTGAATTTTCAACAAAATAATTACATTTTTAACCAATTTACAAATTTCAGTTAGTAAAAAAAATTTTTTTTAAAACAAAAAACAGTTACATTTTTAGTAAAAAACATCATTTTCAACCAAAGAAATAAACTTTCAACTAAAATGATGAATCTTTAACCAAAAAAAAAGAATTTTAAACCAAAATTAAAATAGTTAGATTATGAGGAAAAAATTAGGTTTCAAACAAAATAAACTTTCAACTAAAATGATAAATCTTCAACAAAAAAAATTAATTTTTAACCAAACAGTTGAATTTTCTACAAAGAAACATACAATTATTCAACTAAAAAAAGATACATTTTCAACAAAAATAGAAAAATTTTCATTCACGAAAATGCATTTTGAACCAAAATTAAAATAGTTAGGTTTTTAGGAAAAATTAAGTTTCAAGCAAAGAAATAAATTTTCAACTAAAATAAAAAATTATCAGCAACAACAAAAAATTAATTTTTGACCAAAATAGATAAGTTTTCATCCGAGAAAACGAATTTTTAACCAAAATTAAAATAATTAAATTTTGAGGAAAAAATTAAGTTTCAACCAAAAAAATAAATTTTCAACTAAATTGACAAATCTTAAACAACAAGAACTATTTTGTAACTAAAAATTGAAATTTTCTACAAAGAAACATACAAATTTACAATAAAAAAAAATACATTTTCAACAAAAATTACCATAATTAAATTTTCAGTTCGAAATGTACATTTTCAACAACAAAAAACGAATTTTTGACCAAAATAGATAAATTTTCGTCCAAGCAAAGTAATCTTGAACCTTGAATCTTGTAATCTTGAATAAAGAAATACATTTTTAACTAAAATGATGAATTTTTAACCCAAAAAATGAATCTTTATCCAAAAAATGTAAAAACTCATACAATTTTTTTTTCCAAGAACAGGAGTATTTTCATTTTAAAAAGGTTTTCAGAAGTGAAAATATTTTTCAGGAAGTGGACTCTTGACCCGGAAAATAAAAGTCAAACTTTTTTTATTTTTCCGTGGAAAGAGATAAAACGATAAAGTCATCGTGACTGTCGCTATTTAAATTTAAGACGGCCCTCAAACTGCCAAGTCTGCGATATAAGTATATTATTAACTTCGGAAAGCTGCGAAGAATCTGCACGACAGACCACGAGACTCAATACAAGCGATCTGTCCGAGATAAAAGATACGAAAATAGCAGAAGTCGTGGATAATCCGAGGTCGAGAAAAAAATTTTGTCGCAGAGCTTTCTTCGAAAATGAAAATTTCAGGGCCTAAAATATTTCAAATTTCGGGCAAGACAACTTTTTTCTGACGACACCATACACCTACAAGAAAAAAACAATTGTCAACCCAGAAAGATTTTTCAGAAAAAGAAAGAAAAAAAAGCAATCAAACAGTTGGATTTTCAATTAAAAGAGACTTTTTTTCAAAAAATAGTTTCATTTAAAAATATTGAAGAAATTTATAAAAAAAAATTTAATTCTCAAACTAAAAAGACAAATTTTCTACAGAATAGTTCAGTTTTTTATCGAATAGGGGAATTTTCCAAAGTTTTTTTATATAAACCAAATTATTAGTTCAGTTCTTAATTTAATAAATTAATTTTGAACCAAAGAAAACAGATTTTCAACCAAAAAGTTCAATTTCCAACAACAAATTTCAACCAAGTAGGTAAATATTTAACAATAACAATTTAGTTTTAAGTAAATAATTACATTTCTAACTTAAAAATTGAATTTCTATCAAAACAGTTTAATTTTTGACCCAGAAAGATAAATTTTTTACAGAACAGTTACATTTTTCATCGAAAAGGGAAATTTTGCAAAGTTTTTTTAATTTAAACCAAATCATTTTTTTCTACAAAACAGTTGAATTTTTAACCCGAAAATATAAATTTTTTAACTAAATAGATTTTCAACCAAAAAGTTCAATTTCGCATAACAAATTTAAACCAAATAGGTGAAGCTTTATCAATAACAATTCATTTGTAAGTAAACAATTACATTTTGAACTAAAAAAATTCAATTTCTATCAAAATAGTTTATTTTATGACCCAGAAAGATGAATTTTCTACAAAAAAGTTGAGCTTACCACAAATAGGAGAATTTTCCAAACTTTTAAACAAAAAAAAAAGGAATTTTCTCCAAACCAGTATAACTCGTAATACGAAAATATAAATTTTCAAACGAATAGTGAAAGGGTGATCTAAAAAAGATCAATTTTTAACCAAAATTAGAATAGTTAGCTTTTCGTTGTAAAAAATTGATTTACAACAAAATAGTTCAATCTTTAACCAAACAGATAAATCTTCGATCATAAAAATGTATTTTTAACAAAATAATTGCATTTCTAACTAAAAAAGATTAAATTACGGTGAAAATAGTTCAAATTTAAACCAAAAAAGACAAATTTTCTGCAGAACAGTTGAGTTTTTCATCGAATAGGGAAATTTTCCAAAGTTTTTTAATTTAAACCAAATTATTAGTTCGATTCTTAATTTAATAAATTATTTTTTAACCAAAAGAAAACCGATTTTCAACCAAAAAGTTTAATTTCCAACAACAATTTTTAACCAAATAGGTGAATCTTTATCAATAACAATTTATTTTTAAATAAATAATTAAATTTCTAAATAAAAATTGCACTTCTACGAAAATAGTTCAATTTTTGACCCAGAAAGATAAATTTTCTACAGAACAGTTGAGTTTTTCATCGAATAGGGGAATTTTCCAAAGTTGTTTAATTTAAACCAAATTATTAGTTCGATTCTTAATTTAATAAATTATTTTTTAACCAAAAGAAAACCGATTTTCAACCAAAAAGTTTAATTTCCAACAACAAATTTTAACCAAATAGGTGAATCTTTATCAAAAACAATTTATTTTTAAGTAAATAATTACATTTCTAACTAAAAAAATGCATTTCTTTTAAAATAGTTTAATTTTTGACCCAGAAAGATGAATTTTCTACAAAAAAGTTGAGTTTTCCACAAATACGAGAACTTTCCAAACTTTTAAACAAAACAAAAAAAAAGATAAATTTTCTCAAAACCAGTAGAATTTGTAACACAAAAATATAAATTTTGAAGCGAATAGTCAAAATGTGATCTAAAAAAGATCAATTTTTAACCAAAATTAGATTAGTTAGTTTTTCAATGTAAAAAACTAATTTTTAAAAAAATTTCATTTTCTAAAAAGAAGTTCAATTTTTAACCAAATAGATAAAAATTCGACCATAAAAATGTATTTTTAACAAAATAATTGCAATTCTTACAAAAAAAGAATAAATTACGGTGAAAATAGTTCAAATTTCAACCAAAAAAGACAAATTTTCTACAGAACAGTTGAGTTTTTCATCGAATAGGGGAATTTTTCAAAGTTTTTTAATTTAAACCAAATTATTAGTTTGGTTCTTATTTTAATAATTTAATTTTGAACCAACAGAAAACCGATTTTCAACCAAAAAGTTCAATTTCCAACAACAAATTTCAACCAAATAGCTGAATCTTTATTAATAACAATTTATTTTTAAGTAAATAATTAAATTTCTAACTAAAAAATTGAATTTCTATAAAAATAGTTTAATATTTGACCCGGAAAGATCAATTTTCTACAGAACAATTGAGTTTTTCATCGAATAGGGGAATTTTCCAAAGTTTTTGAATTTAAACCAAATTATTAGTTCGGTTCTTAATTTAATAAATTAATTTTGAACCAAAGAAAAACAGATTTTCAAATAAAAAGTTCAATTTCCAACAACAAATTTCAACCAAATAGGTAAATCTTTAACAATAACAATCTATTTTTAAGTAAATAATTACATTTCTAACTAAAAAGATGCATTTCTATTAAAATATTTTAATTTTTGACCCAAAAAGATGAATTTTCTACAAAAAATTTGAGCTTTCCAGAAATACGAGAACTTTCCAAACTTTTAAACAAAGCATAAAAAAAAAAAAATTTTCTCAAAACCAGTAGAATTTGTAACACAAAAATATAAATTTTGAAACGAATAGTCAAAATGTGATCTAAAAAAGATCAATTTTTAACCAAAATTAGATTAGTTAGTTTTTCAATGTAAAAAACTAATTTTTAAAAAAATTTCATTTTCTAAAAAGCAGTTCAATTTTTAACCAAATAGATAAAAATTCGACCATAGAAATGTATTTTTAACAAAATAATTGCAATTCTAACAAAAAAAGAATAAATTACGGTGAAAATAGTTCAATTTCCAACCAAAAAAGACAAATTTCGTACAGAACAGTTGAGTTTTTCATCGAATAGGGAAATTTTCTAAAGTTTTTTAATTTAAACCAAATTATTTTTTTCTTCAAAACAGTTGAATTTTTAACCAGAAAATATAAAAAAAAATTACTAACTAGTTGAACTGTCAGCTAAAAAAGATTAATTTTCAACAGAAAATCGAATAGTTCAGTTCTTAATATAATAAATTAATTTTTAATCGAAGAAAAAATATTTTCAACCAAAAAGTTCAATTTCCAACAACAAATTTCAACCAAATAGGTAAATCTTTAACAATAAAAATTTATTTTAAGTAAATATTTAAATTTATAACTTAAAAATTGAATTTCTATCAAAACATTTTAATTTTTGACCCAGAAAGATAAATTTTTTACAGAACAGTTAAGTTTTTCATGGAATAGGGGCATTTTCAAAAGATTTTTAATTTAAACCAAATTATTTTTATCTACAAAACAGTTTAATTTTTAAACCGAAAATGTAAATTATTTAATTAAATAGTTGAATTGTCAGCTGAAAAATATTAATGTTCAACTAAAAATGGAATAAATTGGTTCTTAATGTAATAAATTAATTTTGAACCAAAGAAAACAGGTTTTCAACTAAAAAGTTCAATTTAAAATAACAAATTTCAACCAAATAGGTGAATGTTGAACAAGAACAATTTACTTTTTAGTAAATAATTATATTTCTAACTAGACAAATTTCATTTATATGAAAATAATTTAATTTTTGACCCAGAAAGGTAAATTTTCTACAAAAAAGTTGAGCTTTCCACAAATACGAGAATTTTCCAAACTTTTAAACAAAACAAAAAAAAATAAATTTTCTCCAAACCAGTAGAAGTTGTA
>JAAAKG020113542.1:26797-38650 GCA_010014905.2 Druon quercuslanigerum
TAGAAGAAATGTATTTTTAACAAAATAATTGCAACTAAAAAAGAATAATTTACGGTGAAAATAGTTCAATTTTCAACCAAAAAAGACAAATTTCCTACAGAACAGTTGAGGTTTTCATCGAATAGGGAAATTTTCCAAAGTTTTTTTAATTTAAACCAAATTATTTTTTTCTGCAAAACAGCTAAATTGTTAACCCGTAAATATTAATTTTTAAACTAAATAGTTGAATTGTCAGCTAAAATAGGTTAATTTTCAACAAAAAATGGAACAGTTCGGTTATTAATTTAATAAATTAATTTTGAACCAAAGAAAACAGATTTTCAACCAAACAGTTCAATTTTCAACAAAAAAATTCAAACAAGAATGTGATAAATTCAATAAAAATTTATTTTTAAGTAAATAATTATATTTTCAACTAAAAAATTGCATTTCTTTTAAAATAGTTTAATTTTGGACCCAGAAAGATGAATTTTCTACAAAAAAGTTGAGCTTCCCACAAATACGAGAATTTTCCAAACTTTTAAACAAAACAAAAAAAAATAAATTTTCTCCAAACC
The DNA here is from genome assembly GCA_010014905.2 of Druon quercuslanigerum. Taxonomy (NCBI): domain Eukaryota; kingdom Metazoa; phylum Arthropoda; class Insecta; order Hymenoptera; family Cynipidae; genus Druon; species Druon quercuslanigerum. Next base: position 27,355 of record JAAAKG020113542.1, read on the forward strand.
AGTAGAAGTTGTAACACAAAAATATAAATTTTGAAACGAATAGTCAAAGTGTGATCTAAAAAAGATCAATTTTTAACCCAATTAGAATAATTAGTTTTTCAAAGTAAAAAACTAATTTAGAAGAAATGTATTTTTAACAAAATAATTGCAACTAAAAAAGAATAATTTACGGTGAAAATAGTTCAATTTTCAACCAAAAAAAAAAACAAATTTCCTACAGAACAGTTGAGCTTTTCATCGAATAGGGAAATTTTCCAAAGTTTTTTTTAATTTAAACCAAATTATTTTTTTCTACAAAACAATTGAATTTTTAACCCGTAAATATACATTTTTAAACTAAATAGTTGAATTGTCAGCTAAAATAGGTTAATTTTCAACAAAAAATGGAATAGTTTGGTTCTTAATTTAATAAATTAATTTTGAACCAAAGAAAACAGATTTTCAACCAAACAAGTCAATTTTCAACAAAAAAATTCAAACAAGAATGTGGATCTTTATCAATAACAATTTATTTTTAAGTAAATAATTATATTTTCAACTAAAAAATTGCATTTCTTTTAAAATAGTTTAATTTTTGACCCAGAAAGATGAATTTTCTACAAAAAAGTTGAGCTTTCCACAAATACGAGAATTTTCCAAACTTTTGAACAAAACAAAAAAAAGGAATTTTCTTTAAACCAGTAGAATTTTTAATACGAAAATATAAATTTTCAAACGAATAGTGAAAGTGTGACCTAAAAGAGATCAATTTTTAACCAAAATTAGAATAGTTAAATTTTCAATGTAAAAAATTAATTTTGCAAAAATTGATTTTCAACAAAATGGTTCACTTTTTAACTAAACAAATAAATCTTCGACCAAAGAAATATATTTTTAACTAAATTATTGTATTTTTATCCAAAAAAAGATTACGTTTCTATGAAAATAGTTCAATATTCAACCAAAAAAGACAAATTTCCTACAGAACAGTTGAGCTTTTCATCGAATAGGGAAATTTTCCAAAGTTTTTTTAATTTAAACCAAATTATTTTTTTCTACAAAGCAGTTGAATTTTTAACCCGAAAATATAAATTGCTTAACTATATAGTTGAATTGTCAGCTGAAAAAGAATAATTTTCAACCAAAAATGGAATAGTTTGGTTCTTAATTTAATAAATTAATTTTGAACGAAAGAAAAAACATTTTCAACCAAGAAGTTCAATTTCCAACAACAAATTTCAACCAAATAGATAAATCTTTAACAATAACAATTTATTTTTAATTAAATTATATTATATTTCCAACTAAAAAATTAAATTTCTAGGAAAATCGTTTAATTTTTTCCCAGAAAGGTAAACGATTAATTTTGAGAAAAAGTGATTTTCAATAAAAAAGTTTAATTTTTACCCAAACAGATAAATCTTCGACCATAAAAATATATTTTTGACACTATGATTGTATTTCTAACCAAAAAAAATTATGTTTCTATGAAAATAGTTCAATTTTCAAGCAAAAAAGACCAATTTTTTACAAAACATTTGAGTTTTGCATCAAGTAAAGTTGACATTTAAATCAGAAAATATAAATTCCCAAAAAATAGTTTAATTGTCAACTAAAAAAATTCAATTTAAAAAAAAAGTGTAATAGTTCGTTTTTTACTTAGAAAAACTATTTTTGAATACAAAAAATGGATTTTCAACTAAATAGTTCAATTTCCAAGAACATAGTTCAACTTTCAACCTAATAGATGACCTTTTAAAACTAAAAATATATTTTTACAAAATAATTTCAGCTCTAACTCAAAATTATTAAATTTCTATGAAGATACTTTAATTTTGAACAAAAAAACAATTTTCTTTTAAAAAAACACTTAACTTCCCCGCTAAATAAAGGAATTTTCATAATTTTAGAAATTGTAATCACAAAATAGTTTAATTCTCAACTCAAAAAGACACATTTTCTACTGAACAGTTGAGTTTTTCATCGAGTACGGTAATTTTCCGAAGTTTTTAAATTTTTTTATTTAATTTTCAACTAAAAATGGCATAGTTCGGATCTTGATTTAATAAATTAATTTCGACCCAAAAAAAAACAGATTTTCAACCAAAAAGTTCTATTTCCAACAACAAATTTCAACGAAATAGGTGAATCTTTATCAATAACAATTAATTTTTTTATAAATAATTAAATTTCTAACTAAAAATTGCATTTCTATGAAAATAGTTCAATTTTTGACCAAGAAATATCAATTTTCTACATAACAGTTCAGTTTTTCATCGAAAAGGGGCATTTTCCGAAGTTTTTAAATTTAATCCAAATTATTAGTTCGGTTCTTAATTTAATAAATTATTTTTGAACCAAAAGAAAACCGATTTTCAACCATGAAGTTCATTTGCGACAACAAATTTCAACCAAATAGGTGAATCTTTATCAATAACAATTTATTTTTAAGTAAATAATTACATTTATGACTAAAAAATTGCATTTCTATTAAAATAGTTTAATTTTTGACCCAGAAAGATAAATTGTCTACAAAAAAGTTGAGCCTTTCACAAATAGTAAAATTTTCCAAACTTTTAAATAAAACAAAAACAAAAGAATTTTCTCCAAACCAGGAGAATTTGTAACACAAAAATATAAATTTTGAAAAGAATAGTGAAAATGTGATATAAAAAAGATCTAAATTGAAAAATTAAATTTCAACAAAATAGATCAATTTTTAACCAAACAGATAAATCTTCGACCAAAAAAAGATTACGTTTCTATGAAAACAGTTAAATTTTCAAGCAAAAAAGACCAATTTTTTACAAAACAGTTGCGTTTTGCATCAAGTAAAGTTGATTTTTAAATCAGAAAATATAAATTTCGAACAAAACGGTTGAATTAACTAAAGAAGATCAATTTTCATCAAAAAATTAAATAATTCAGTTTTTATTTAAAAAAACTATTATTGAACACAAAAAAACGAATTTTCAACTAAATAGTTCAATTTCCAAGAAGTTCAACTTTCAACCTACTAGATGACCTTTTATGAATAAAAATCTATTTTTAACAAAACAATTTCAGTTCTAACTCAAAATGATTAAATTTCTAAGAAAATACTTCAATTTTGAAACCAAAAAGACCAATTTTCTTTAAAAAACAGTTAATTTTCCCAATAAATAAAAGAATTTACATTATTTTAAAACTTGTAATCACAACAATTAATTTTCTTCAAAACAGTTGATTTTTTAGCACAAGAATATAAATTTTCAAACACATAGTTAAATTTTTAACCATAAAATTGATTTTTTACAAAATAATTGCATTCCTATCTAAAAAACAATAAATTTCGGTGAAATTAGTTTAATTCTCAACCCAAAAAGACAAATTTTCTACGGAATAGTTGAGTTTTTCATCGAATAGGGGAATTTTCCAAAGTTTTTTAATTTAAAGCAAATAGTTTTTTTCTACAAAATAGCTGAATTTTTAACCCGAAAATATAAATTTTTAACTAAATAGTTGAATTGTTACATAAAAAAATTTAATTTTTAACAAAAAATGTAATAGTTCGGTTCTTAATTTCATAAATTATTTTTGAACTAAAAGAAAACAGATTTTCAACCAAAAATGTTCAATTTCCAACAACAAATTTCAACCAATTAGGGAATCTTTAACAGTAAAAAATTATTTTTAAGCAAATAATTACATTTCTAACTAGTAAAATGCATTTCTATTAAAATATTTTAATTTTTGACCCAGAAAGATGAATTTTCTACAAAAAAGTTAAGTTTTTCATGGAATAGGGGAATTTCCGAAATTTTTTAAATTTAAACCACATTATTTTTGTCTACAAAACAGTTGAATTTTTAACCCAAAAAAATAAATTTTTTCACTAAATAGTTGAATTGTCAGCTAAAAAAGATGAATTTTGAACAAATAATGAAATAGTTCGGTTCTTAATTTAATAAATTAATTTTAAACCAAAAAAAAACAGATTTTCAACCAAAAAGTTAAATTTCCAACAACAAATTTTTACCGCATGGGTGAATCTTTATCAATAACAATTTATTTTGAAGTGAATAATTGCAATTCTAACTAAAAAATTGCATTTTAATTAAAATAGTTTAAGTTTTGACCCAGAAAGATAAATTTTCTAGAAAAAAGTTGAACTTTCCACAAATAGGAGAATTTTCCAAACATTTAAACAATGCAAAAAAAGGAATTTTCTCCAAACCAGTAGAATTTTTAACACGAAAATATAAATTTCCAAAATAATAGTCAAAGTGTGATCTAAAAAAGATAAATTTTTAAACAAATTGGAATAGTTAGTTTTTCAATGTAAAAAATTGATTTTGAACAAAATAGTTAAATTTATAACCAAACAAATATATCTTCGACCTAAAAAAAGTATTTTTAACTAAATGATTGTATTTCTAAACAAAAAGGATTACATTCTATGAAAATAATTCAATATTCAACCAAAAAAGACAACTTTCCTACAGAACAGTTGAGTTTTTCATCGAAAAGGGAAATTTTCCAAAGCTTTTTGATTTAAACCAAATTATTTTTTGCTACAAAACAGCTGAATTTTTAACCCGAAAATATAAATTTTTAAGTAAATAGTTGAATTGTCAGCTAAAAAAGATTATTTTTCAACAAAAAATGGAATAATTCGGTTCTTAATTTAATAAATTTATTTTGAACTAAAAAAAAATAGATTTTCAACCAAAAAGTTTAATTTCCAACAACAAATTTCAACTAAATAGGTGAATCTTTATCAATAACAATTTATTTTTTAATAAATAATTAAATTTCTAACTGAGAAATTGCATTTCTATTAAAATAGTTTAATTTTTGAACCAGAAAGATGAATTTTCTACAAAAAAAGTTGAGCTTTCCGCAAATATAGCTTTTCAATGAAAAAAATTTTTTTTGAAAAAAATTGATTATCAACAAAATAATTCGATTTTTAACCAAATAGATAAATTTTCGACCATAAAAAGTAATTTTTAACAAAATGATGGTATTTCTAACCAATTTTTTACAAAACAGTTGAGTTTTGCATCAAGTAAAGTTGACATTTAAATCAGAAAATATAAACTTCCAAGAAAATAGTTGAATTGTCAACTAAAGAAGATCAATTTGGAACAAAAAAATGAAATAGTTCGGTTTTTATTTAAAAAAACTATTTTTGAAAACAAAAAAAAACGAATTTTCAACTAAATAGTTCTATTTCCAAGAAGTTTAACTTTCCACGTAATAGATGACTTTTTAAAAATAAAAATCTATTTTTAACAAAATAATTTCATTTCTAACTCAAAAATATTACATTTCTATGAAAGTACTTTCATTTTGAACCCAAAAAGACCAATTTTCTAAAAAAAAAACAGGTAATTTTTCCACCAAATAGAAGATTTTGCATTATTTTAAAAATTGTAACCACAAAAACTAATTTTCTTCAAAAAATATGAGTTTCTAACACGAAAATATACATTTTCAACCACGTAGTTGAACCTTTAACCAAATATAATAAATTTCTATCAAAATAGTTTAATTTTCAAGTAAAAAGACAAATTTTTTTTACAAAACAGTTGAATTTTCCGTCAAGTAGGGGAATTTTCCAAATTTTTAAATTTTTAAACCAAAAGGACGATTTTTCTCCGAAGCAGTTGAATTTTAAACCTGAAAATATAAATTTTCATCTAAATACTTGAATTGTCAACCAAAAAAGATCATTTTTTCACCACAAATGGAATAGCTCGATTTTTAATTTAAAAAAATATTTTTTAAGAAATAAAAGGATTGATAAACCTAAGTAGTTCAATTTCCAACCAAATATATGTATTTTAACCATGAAAAATGTATTTTTAACCAAATAATTGCAATTTTAACTAAAAAAGATTCCGTTTCTATTAAAATAGTTTAATGTAAAACCCAAAAAGAAAAATTTTCTACAAAACAGTTGAATTTTCCACCAAATAAGGAGTTTTTAAAAATGAAGATTAATTGGTTATCAAAAGACAAATTAATTTTTCACCAAAAGATGAGTTTTTCAAGCATAAAAACGACTGTTTTTATTTTAAAAAAAATTAAACCAAGTCGTTCAATTTGCAACCAAAAAATTCTAAGTTTCAACAAAAAAGTTGCATTTCTAACTAAAAAATATATAATTTATCTGAAAATAATTAAGTTTTCAACCCAAAAAGACCAATTTGATGCAAAAAGGTTGTGTTTTTAACCTGAAAATATCAATTTTCAAACAGATCTTTTTTTAACCAAAAATGGAATACTTACGTTTTCAATGTAAAAAAAGTATTTTGAACAAAAAAATGGTTTTTTAACCAAATATTTCAATTTGCAACCAATTTTTTTTAATCAAGTAGTTGAATCTTTAACGACAAAAATGTATTTTTTTAAAATAATATCATTTCTAACTAAAAAAGATTAAATATTCATTAAATTAATTCAATTTTCAACAAAACAAAAAACAAATTTTCTACAAAAAAGTTAAATTTTCCACCAAATAGTGTAATTTTCAAACATGAAGATTGATTTTTTTTTAAGACAACTTAAGTTTCGATCAAAAGATTAATTTTTAAACAAGAAATATTTTTTAATCCAGAAAAAAGGTATTCAACCAAATTGTTACATTTTCAAACAAAACACACCAATTTAAAAAAAAATAGTTGCGATTTTAATTAAAAAAAAGACATTTCTATTAAAACAGTTCAATTTTTAACACAAAAAGACGAATTAGAAGTAAAAAGTTAATTTTCTTCCAAAAGAGATGAATTTTAAAACAAAAAAGTTCATTTTCAACCAAACACTTGAATTTACAACAACAAAAAATTATTTTTTCACCCAAATGTTCCAAATACAAGCAAAAAGTTAAATTTACAAGCATAAAAACATATTTTTAAGAAAAAAGTTCCTTCTTGATCAAGGAAAAGTTGCATTTTTAATCTATAATGATGAATTTTCAACTAAACAGTTTAATTTCTAAGCAAAAAAGACCAGATTTTCACAACAAAATGTTGAATTTTCCACCTGAAAATATTGATTTTCAACAAAAAAAGTTTATCTTTACATAAAGAATTGAATTTCGAACAATAAAAAATAATTTTCAACCAAGCAGTTTCATTTACAACCAAATAGTTGAACTTTCAAGCAAAACAGATGTATTTTTAGGAAAAAGAGTTTATTTTAAATCAAACAGTTGCATTTTGAACCGAAAATGATAAATTTTCAAACAAATAGTTTAATTTTCAAGCCAAACAGGATGATATTTTTGTTAAAAACGGTCAAATTTTCAACCATGAGTATTAATTGTCTATAAAAAGACTGAAATATCGATTGTTTTTCTATAAAAAATGCAATGGCTCTTAAAAAAAATAATTAAAAAAATATAGATTTCAGAGAACATCCACAACTTTTTAAGAATTGACACAAATATAATAAATATTAATTCTAAAGTTGAGATATCATTTTTCATCAATTATTAAATATATTGTTCTTGCTTGTATTTTTGGTTGTAAAATGTTTCCCTTTTGGAATAAATTTTATTTTTAACCCAAAAATGCAACTTTTTAAATAAAAATTAATGATTTTAGTGGAAAATTCATCTTTCTGTTGGTAAAATCAAATATTTTTTTTAAGAAATTCATATTTTCTAGTAGAATGTACATAGAAGATTTGCTGAATATTCATATCTTTGAATTAAAAATTAAACTGTTCCGTGGAAAACACTTCTTTCTGGCTCAAAAAGATTCGACAATTTGGTTAAAGTTTTTCATTCCAAAAGGAAAAAAAGATCAGATTTTTCTGAAAAGAGATAAATTTTCTACAAAATACATTTTAATTTTCAACAAAATTTTCGGCCGAAAATAAATAAACTAATTAATTCTCAACCATGAAGCTGCATTTTTAGCAACAACAAAATTAAATTTCTACCAAGAGAAACAAATTTTCAATAAAAGCGATAAATTCTCAACCAAATAGTTAAGTTTCCAACAAAAAAGTACAAATTTTTAACAAAATACACGAATGTTCAACCCAATAGTTGCATTCCTAACTAAAAAATTTGAATTTTTAACTAGCAACATCAATAGCGCGCTACGCGCGCTTGTGGATTTTCAATTTGAGGGGGAAAATAACTTTAATGCAAAATACAAATTTCGGATAAATTTATTTTTAAAGTTCCTTTATTCCTTTGCTTTAAAATTATATAAATATAATTTTTGAAAAAGTATCTAGAATATTTCTAAACCATTTTTTGTATTTTACAGGATTTAACAACATTTTAGGCATAATTTTAGTCTGTTTAAAATACATGCAGGACTTTTTTACATTTGGAAAATAATAAAATGTATTTAAAACTTTTAGAAATCTTTCAAAGATTCAAAATATTTTTAATATCTTCAAAACTTCTAAAAATCCCTAAATATCATTTAATCAGACTCCAAAAAAACCTAAAATTGTTTTAAAATCTTCCTGATTCGATTTCGAGAATTTTGGTAAACTTTTGAAATGTTTGAGAATCTTTTTAAATATTCTCTTAAAATTAACTTTTTCTTTTAATGAAAGAGTCATTTGAAATATTTCCATGAATCTTGAGAACATTTTTTTATAATATCGAAGACTTTCATAATCTTTTTTAAAATTTAATCTTCTTCTTTCAAAATCTTTAAATATCTACATCTTGTCTTAAGTTTTCAAAATAATTTTGCAAAATTAAAAAAATTGCCTTAAAATTTTACAAATTCCATTCTGAAAATTTTTGAAATCTTTTTAAATATTCACTAAAGTAGATTTTTAAGAATAAAAAATTCTTTAAAATTTTCCCCAAATCCTGAAAAAAGTTTTGGTACTCTCTTGAAACCTTCCAAAAGATTTTGAAACCTGCCACGTTTTTCGTTCCAAATTTTCAAAAATTTACATTTTATTTTAAATTTGTTGAAATACTTTTAAGTTAAAAATTTTTAAAAATTATTATTTAAAATTGTTCTTTAAAATCTTCGAAATTCTTAATTGAAATTTTAGGAAATCATTAGAAATTTGTTTTAATTTTTTAAAATAAAAAATTAATTAAAATTTTTCTTAGAGTCTTACAAAAAATGCTTACTCTAAAAACTTTCAACACTTCTAAAACTTCAAAATATATATTTAAATTATTCAAAGTTTTTCTACAAAATTTGTAAATCATGCAACGCATAAAAAAATTATCTTAAAATTATTAAATGATATTGAAATCATTAAAGCCTAAAATTAATCTTTTGAGAAAAAAAACCTGAATCATTTTAAGTTTTCACAGAAATCTAATTTTTGGCACCGGTAATTTTTTTTTATCAGTACCGAAATTAAAAATTTTAAATGATAAAAATAGCTTGATAGTGAACTAATAAAAACAGAATTATTTTACAATATTTGGAAAACATTTAAAATTCGCATCTTCTCTTTTTCCAATAGGGTTTAGAAAAATAGAAGAATTTTTAATAAATGACATACATTTTTATCTGAATAGTAGAATTTTTGTGCTAAACAAAGTCAAGTTTTAATAATCTTGTTGATATAATAAATCAAGATATAAAAAAAAGATATAAAAAGATACAACAAAATAATTTTCAACTAAGAAATCGAATTTTTAACCAAGAAGAAGAGTTTTCTAGAAAAGAGTTGAATTTTTAATTTACAGATATGAATATTCAGCCAAATCTTCTATTTATTTTTTTAATATATTTTTTAATTTTATTTTATTATAATTTATATTTATTTTTTTATTTCTTCTTTTAAGTTTTTTTCTTTTTAATTTTCAAAGTAAAAGATAAATTTTTAACTAAAACAATTAATTTACAGACAAAAAAATTTTTAATGTAATATTTCAACTTTCTAGGAAATAAGTTAATTTTTATCCAAAAAATATGACTGGTCAACCAAAAATGTCATAGCTTATATTTCAAACAAGAGAGGGTTTTAATTAGAAATAAAAAATAGTTGAGTTTAACCAAATAAATTATTTTTTGACAAAATATTTGAATCCTCAACGAAGAGATTAATTTGCAATATATTTGATAATTAATGAAAAATTATATTTCACTTTATAACTAATATTTATTATATTTGTATAAATTCTTAAAAAGTTTTGAATTTTCTTTAAAATCAATATTTTTATTTTTTTAAATTTTTAAATAACCGATTTTTTATCACAAAATATGTTGTATGTATGTATGTGCTCTCTTTTTCAAAAGATTCTAAATTTTTCTTTAAATTTCTATAACTTTTGATCAAATTGAGTTATTTCAGATTTCTTTCCTGGTTTTGGTCGATTTTATCGCTTTATTTTGAAATCAATGAGAAATGTTTAGAATTAACAAAATATATGTGGTTTTTCTAAAAATATTACTACTCGAATATCTCAAAAAACCCAAACTTTAATTTCTTTCCAGTTATTTGTGACCAGAAGAATTTTTTCCCACGAAATCGAATTTTCGCATATTTCTTGCTTTTTCTTTTTTATTAATTTATGATATGTTGCAAAATTTCCAATAAAAATAAAAAATTGAATTTCGATAAACAAATTTAAGCTACAAAAAATGTCAAGACAAGAAATTGTTCAACTGAAAAGTTTTTATATTTAATATATTTAAATAAATTTCATATTTATTGTGATATTTGTCAATAATGTACAAAGAATTTATTTGAATCTCGACTTAAAGAATAAATAAATAATATCTTGGCTCACGTTTTCAGACTTTTATTATCTATTTATCTAGATTTTTTAATAGAATCCTCGGGATGAATTTTGAACGAAAATGATGAACATTCAACTGAAATGTTTAAATTTTTTAACAAAAATATTAATTTTCTACCAATGATTACAATTTTTTAACAAAATACATGATTTTTCGTTCAAAAGAGACAAATTTTCGACCAACTAGTTGAATTTTGAACTAGAAAAAAATCAATTTTCAACAGGAAATGGAGTAGTTACATTTTTAGTAAAAAAAATTAGTTTTCAACTAAAATGAGAAATCCTCGAATGAAATCGTTCAATTTTAAACAAAAAATTCTGAAAATTGTGAACCAAAACTTAAATAATTAATTTTTAAGGTAAGGAAATCACAGTTCAGCCAAAAGACAAATTATAAACTAAAAAAGATAATTTAACAACCAAAAATTGAATAATTAAATTTTCAGTCAAAAATTGAATATTAAAAAAAATTAATTTTTAGCTAAAATTATGAAATATTTAACTGGAGTGAGATTTTCAGTTGGAGAAAAATATTATTAAATAATATTATTAAATTATTATTTAATATTATTAAAAAGAAACAAATAT
>JAAAKG020113543.1:0-15362 GCA_010014905.2 Druon quercuslanigerum
ATCATCAGATTGGGAAAAAAAAATCTTCGATTTTCGAATTTTGGCCAGCTTTTTTGCCGTTTCAGACCACTGTGCGTGTGCGTGATTTTAATGCTAACACCGCTCGGGCTTCGGCGAGACTCTGCGAAGCTTCAGTATCTTTCCTGACTTTATGCCAAATTCCTCGTTACAATATATATATATATACATACATACATATATATATATATATATGTATATATTAAATTTTGTCATAAGGAAAATTGCCGGATTTTGCCGGGATCGGGTACTAATCTGAAAAATTGCACCTGATCCGAGGGAAATCGCGGTAAAATGTCAGTCAGAACTGCGTCTCACGATCGTGAAATAGGTGGTTACAGTCTATAGCGAAATCAATACGACGATTCGGCAAAAGTCTCGTGCACTCTCAGGATACGAAGAGACGCACGGATGCTTCTAAGGCTATTAACCAGTGAAAGCTTGGCACGTCCAAGAGCGCCAACGATGAAGACGATTAATTCAACAGAATATTTCAGGTACAATCATCGCAACTCCCTTACCAGGTTTCTATATCTCTCTTTCTTTTCATTCGCTCGGCTCTGATGTTTTCGTCAGCTAATGCCGAAAATTTGATAACGAACATGGTTTGCTTCTCGAAGTCAAGAAGAACTATGTCAGGCCTTGAGTGTGTAACAGAAACTCTCTTATTCTCGACAAATGACTCTTTTTCCCTAGGAGCGTTTAGCATATCGATATTAAGGTTAATGCCGTAAGAGTGACAGAGATGGTAATAAAACACTCTTAGTGCCACAACTAGATAGTATGTGTCCTAGATGGTCGGGATGTGCATGGCACGGCCTGCAGCTATCATCGGAAATGTCTTGGCTCGGTGGAAATGACACCGTCTTGACATAACACAATGTAACCCTCCGTGCCCAACTTTAATCCGTGTGATTTAAGGAAAGCAAAAGTTGGCTCACACAGTTGGTGAAGGAATTCAATATCCAATATTCCGTGATAGCGTGAGATCTAGAGTCGCGGAACAGAAGACTTAAGATGCATGCTTTTGCTTATGTGCATTACCTTTAGTGTCCCGATATCAAGAGATCTGAGCTCGTTCTTCGTCCATGGATCCAATCTTAATAAATAGAATACTACCGGGACGGCAAGAATGTTCATTGCAGATACTTTGTTTCTCGCCGACAGTGCGGAAGACCAAATCTGCCTGATGAACCGTTTATATCTGCTTCGAAGAGTATCCTTTATAGATGTCACATCCTGAATGTGGCTCTGTGGCACGCCTAGGTACGTATAAGTCGCTCCAGCACAAAGGTTTCATATAGCGCTTCTATCGACGAGCTCAGTGTATTCAGAGATGCCATTAAGTTTTCCTTGCTTCAAATAAACCTTGGCGCATGCGTCTAACCCAAATTCTATTCCTATTTCCCTAATGTATCGTTCGACAGTTCCTCGAGCTAGAGATAGTGGCAATAATGTGAGGAGGAGTGGGCTCATGAAGTCAACCTGAAGGACACCTCTTTGGAAAGTGACCTACTATATATTATTATATTTTATCATATTATATATAATATTAATAATATTCGCAGCAGAAAACCTAAGAAAACCGAAGTTCGGTCGTGCATTTTCGGCTTAAACGCGAACTTGTACTGGTAATCATGTACCATCTTTTTAGCGGCTCCGATGAATAATTAAATAAATCTGAGATTAATGCACAACTGCACGGGAATGTAACAAGTCTTACGGAATATTTATAAAAAAACAGGATAACAGATAAAAGAAACGTATAAAACAAATATTGTAATCCGACAACAATAAAATTACTTGCCTGTACAAAAGCGCTAAATTACTCGGTAAAACTCTTAGAATACATTAGAGCCATTTCCATCAAAGAAAATAGTGTTTTTTCACAGCAACAGCGTTAAAAATTAAATTAATTAAAATAAAAAAATAGAAAACGCAAAAATCTTTTTTTCTCTTGTGAAAAGTGACTGGCATGACTATTAGTAAATGAAATGCATGTTTTTTTAGTTTAAATAGAAAGGCAGAGTTGATAAAAGTTAATAAATTAGACTTCAGTAATCTCTACTTTTTGAATTTCTATATTTTAAACTTGTATTCTAAACTCGCTCGCTTCTGCCGAAACTTTAAGGGCGCCTATGGCGCGCGTATATTAATTCTTGCGATCGGATATTTATTCTTTGCATTTGGACTGCTTGAATGAAACTTTATCAAAGAGAGATCTTTCGTATCACAGTATATATATATGTTCGTCTCCATGTTCTTCATTTTCAGCATAGTTAAGTGTAGTTGAAGATGAAGTTTCTTAAAGCTCTGTAGGCTTTGAGGAATATATTTTTATCTTGACACTCACGCTGCGTGCTCGATTTTCGAGGAAAATTTGTAAATGTATATTTTCTGAATCTCCTTAGAATAAACCAAAAACTACAATCCTTATTTTAGACATTTTTATCTATCTCAGGTTATTCTGTTAAGAATAGGATTTTTAAATTCATATTATTTGTTTCGGAAAAAGGAAAATATCCAAAAAGCCTTCTAATAATGTACTTTTTGATTATCTAAATATTACTTTTGATTTTAAAAAAATACCTACCCCATTCGAAAATGGTTAAAAGGCATCTTACAGGATTTTTCGAAAGTACTAATTTCTCCTTGAGACTTTTTTTCGTAATACTTTCTCAATCGGAAATGATGAGAAGGTGAATCGTAATCACCAATTTGTAGTTATTTTTTGCTAAAGATCTTTTTAAATCCTATTTTTGGTAACATTTGTCATTTGTCCACAAATTCTTACTTTTTTTATTTTCAATGTTATTTTCACGAATAACACGAAAAGTACGCGTTCTATCAAGAAATGATTATTAACGACCTTGTAGGTCTTTTTAAGGAGCACAATTTTTTTTTATTCATATTTTTGTTTCCTGCATAGTTGGAACAAAAAATAAAATTTTTGATCTTTCTTTATTTTTGTGCAATACAAATTTTAATTTTCGATTTTCCAAGGAAATCCAAAAATTTGTTAGGCCTGAAAGGCAGACAGACGCCATCATCAAAAATTTATTTTAGAGAACAACATTTTTTATGTTCGAAAGCGTCAAATTACTAGGTAAACGGTCACGACCAATTGCAGCAATTTCCCTTCGGATAAATCTTTTTCTTGTACAGGTGCCGTTTTTCAAATTAAAGAAATTAAAATTCAAAGCCTTAAAGAATAGAAAATCTTTTTTTTAATGGTACCCTTAGTGGAGACATTATTAGTAAATGAAACTAATGTTTTTTTAGTTGAAACAGACAGGAACAGTTTCAGCATTAAATAAATAAGGTTTTTAAAACTAAGAAATTAGAAAATGTTTAATTGAAGATGTATGCTTTTCTTCTATGTCAAAACAATCGTATGAATCTAAAATAGAATCATTACTTGTAACATTAAATATTATTTGAAACCACTGCATCAATATTTTGAATTAAACATGGTGAGATCTCTTTTCAAAATTAATGTATTTCAAATTTGAATACCTTTAAATAAATTACTATTATAATTATTATATCAGTATCAAGTTCAGCCAATGAAAATGCGCCAGATGATGTCAACTTGTTTTCTCATCCAGCTTCATAAATGAATTCTCTTGTTGCCATTTTAACTGATATCCATTTGTTTTAGGGTGTTGAAGCGTACGAAAATTGTTTTTATAATTTGGTTATATTTTTTTTTCGGGTATAATTATACACATAAAGTGTCTTGCCGGCATTGAGTGATACTCTTTTTTTCTCGTTTAACTGCATTGTACTCTATTATTCTTTTGACAGTTTTTTTTATCATCCAAGCATTATGGGTAGAATTTCACCGTGTAATGAGCATACTTTATTTTCGTATCTTTTGTGCCTCTCCTTTTTGTACGTATATGAAGCAGTGGAATATTCCTTTCTTATGCAACTAATGAAATTCTTGAGCGAAACCTAAAACAGTTTTTACTCTAATTCTAAAACATGGAGCCCGTTTATACTCGAATGATCACTGTAACAATCATCTCTAATTTGTTATGATAATCTTGTAGAGCTTTCAAAAAACAATACATTTCTGCTCTTGACATTTTTTCATATCAAACGTTGTATGGCTTAAAATTTTTATTTTCGATTGATTTTTGAAATTTTTAAAATGCTAAAACTCTGAGAATATTCTTTTTATCGAAAACAAGACACTAGGATACATTATTAGTATTTTTAAATACTATAAATGTCCGTCCGTAGGACTTTCAAATGCAGAAAAAAGTAGCCTGAAAAAACAGAACGAAACGAAATTTGAAATTTTCAACTGAAGATGTAGTTTTTCCTTGTATGTCACTGGATCAATATTTTAAATTAGAATTTATGGGATTTCTGTTCAAAATTAATGGATCTCAAATTCTAACCGCTTTAAATAAATTACTGGAAAAGAGTACGGAATAAAATAATTTCAAATAGGAAAGATATAAAATTGAATGACTGATGATTGAATGATTGATTGAAAAGTATCTTGTCGGCCTTGTGGATGATTACTAGGCATAAAACGCAAAACATCAAATCACTAAATTTATTTTAAACATTTTAGAAAGCTTTATTCAATTCTCAGTTCAAAACCCTAGAGGCCGTTTATACTCTAATCATCACTGTGACAATTATTTCTAATTCTATTGGTAGATATAATCGTTTAATAAAGCGTATATTTAAAAAATATATTTTTAGGTTTTCTTCCTGTCCTTTGTATTCACACAAGATATTGATCACAATTATATATTTCAAACTGATTCTAGATTTAAGCATATATGCACACTGCGTTTCTTAGAGTTTAACTCCTATGCTAATTTACGCAAGCACAGTGGTGCACCAGGAAATCCTTTTGTTTAAATTTTACACTATGTAAAGTAGATAATAATCAACAATTACTATTACTGATATTATTGCGTTGATACTCAAACATGATAGTTTGACAGATGTTTAGGGTTTACTTATCTTCATCATTGGTTTATAGGTTTTTTGATCAAGCCATTTAACCTAAAAACATTTAAATTTTTTCACTCATTCCCCAATTTTTAAATTTTAAAGATGGAACAAGAAATTATTGTTCTTAAAACTAGAAACATTTAGAACTTTGTACTTTTTTAAGAAAAAATATATCTGAAGGAGAAAAAGTAATACCATATAAATACGCTGTATTGGTAAAGGTAGCGTACCGATTCACAAGTTTTAATCGACCCTTTTATCGTTGCCTAAATAAATTTGAAATTTTCACACAAGCAAGTCCTTTAAACAAAATTGTCCGAATTATAGGTTTCTTATTAAATGAAATACTAAAACTGCACTCTCACTATTTTTAATTTATTATTTCCATTAGAGTCTCATGAATATACTTTCTTTTTTCACAGAAATATCAGCAGGTATGCCGTCCAAAGAGAGAGACTTTTTGACAAATTTTGGAATGAGAAGTGAACATGCGGATCCTCAAGGTAACTATAGTAAAACAAAAATTAATAGCAGAAGTGTTATTTAATAAACTTTTAAAATATTATTAATATATTGAACTACAAAATATTCCACATTCATGAAACATTATCGTGAAAAGTAAAAAAGTACTGTTATAATACATTTACTGAAAGGTTAAAAGAGATTATTATAAAAAGTAGATAAAATATTAAAAAAATTATTATTCAAACATCTGCAGATTCTGTTGATGTAATTAAAACTGCCTGAAATTTCATTAATATTTGTTGAAAAAATCCTTGGAAATAGTAAACCATTTTAATTTTTAAGAGTTATAAAAACATTTCTTATGAAAATTTTCATAATTTTTGTTATAGAGGACATAGTTATAGACATAGTTTTATTATCAACAAAGTATTTAGAATCTTAACAGGTTGTTAAAGTATACTGATTAGGGCTGACTAGCGAAGTTATTCGCAAGAGAATATGACAACAGCCCGAATTTAAATATGCACAGAAGGGTTGATTAATATATGGAGGATTTATAAAATACTAACGTACATTAAAAAAAATGTAGTCATATCTTTTATTTTTCAGCGGAAATGTCAGATTTCGAGCCCATTTCTGGTGTTCATCAAGCCGGACCTTCTTCTTCTACTTCTAAAACAAATAATTTTTCTGGGCATACTCTTCCTCCTGAGGATTCTTCTCTTCGTGGCAGGTCCAGATCTCCTTCGACAAGAGATAATCCTCCGGTCCGGCCCATAGCACTATCTATAAGACTTCCTTCTCCGGACGGGCGTGGTTGTGGTCTTGAAAATCTTAAATTTATTCGGCTTATCTCCCTTAAAAATCATCACTCGATATTCGAACTTCGAAAGTACACCTTTCCTGTCGAAATTTTAATTAAAATATTAAGAGGAAAGCACTTTTATGAACCTGTGCCAAACGGGGAACAAATTGTATTATCAACATCCGATGGTGATGTATTTGCAATATGGGAGAATCATAGAGTTCTTGTAGGAATATACAGATATTTGAATGATCGAAACAGACGGGACAAAATAAACATGCGAAGCGCCAGATTTACCCAAATGACCAAAGATGAAGCTAAAGAAAATCCAGTAGGAAAAAATCGCGCAGTTATAAAAAAATACAGAGTAGAGTATCTAAACCCTCATGTAAATAATCCTTTACACGGTTAATTTCTCTCCACTCTCCTCATTGTCAGTGCTGTGTGTCGAATCGTCACTTTTATATTCCTCACCCGATAGCCTTTTAATTGATGTCTGCTTAAGTGAATGAATAACATTCTACTCGACTTCTTCGATATTTTGAGACTCTTTGATTCTATCGACGCCCACCATACCTACCGTATGGGACCCACAAAACAGAAGGTACATGATTACCACTGCAAGCTCGTGTGTAAGCTGTAAATGCACGATTCAATCTTCGGTTCCCGTATGGAAATTTTAGTCGGGTGCTAGACAGGCGACGTTCGGAAAGCCCAGCTTTTATTCGGGCGTATTTCAAGCTTTCTGGTCTACAGTCGGGCTATCCGACCATGGCACCATCAAAATTCACCGTTACTCTTTCGTAAAGTTTATGAACATCCATTATGTGTATCGTATTGAAAAGTAGATTTTCAATAAACACTATCAGAATCATGGACATTTGAGTACTATTTAAAAGATTTTTAAACGGCAGAACAGGTTTAAATATGAAAATTATTTGGTTGATGGAGATTTGCGATACTCGAAAAAAGGTTTTGGTTGTCGTGACCAGAAATCAGACCTTTCCAATCAAATTTTTGTTGGAGTACATGATTTCTGGTTGCAGTAATCAAACCTTTTTTTAAAGGCTCATTTTATCCCTTAAAAGATTCTCTAAACCTCTCTTGTGTTTTTTTCGTTTATAAAAATTAAAAATTTATACCACGAAAATAAATTTTTTTATCAAGCCTTAAAATAGAAATAAAAAAAATGAAGTACATATGAAGTCATCATGAAATCATTCATGTTCAGTACGACGAGGTCTCTTTCTTTGATTTTCTTTTCAGTCCTTAGCGTTACTCTGTAGTTGACTTTGTAATAAACTTACCGTTTTGATCTTTATGTCTATCTACAATTACTCCTGTTAAGACATAAGATTTTACGATTTAAACAAGAAAATTTATAAATATAAATTCTATTAACTTTGACATTGCCTATGAACGGTAAATTTTCTTTGAATATTTGTACCTAGTAAGCAATCGAAGAATGAAGTTATTCGCATTAAAAACTTGTTCGCCATTTGTTTAATGGCAGTAAATGGAATAACCAATTCGCTACTGAAATACTTTTTTAAAGTATTCGTAATACTGCGGCCAACAATGTTGGTTTAGTCAAACAGTTGGTTCAAGGATTTCCTCTTTAAAAACCCATCGAGGAATTATTTATTAATTAATATTTTAAATCATTATCGTTTTAGTGAATCATGGCAAAGGTTATTTGTATTATTGTGACTTACGAATTCCTTTCGATATTCATTATTCGTGAGAAGATTTTCGCAGAATTCATCAAATTTTGATTTAGTGCAGAAAGGCAAATCCAAGTTATATTTTGTTAGAAAATTGTCCTGATGCCGTGTTCAATTAAAACATTGTGGCGTGCTTTTTGTTCGAAGCGTTGATTTGCTTTGATTTCTTGTAGATCGACTTTTACTTTTTGCAGGTCGTGATAAATTTCCTAAACAGCAGGAGTTTTTATAAATTCTTTTTCTCAATGGCATTTTATTGCAGATTTCGCTGAAGTCTTATTCTTTGACGATTTTTGATTGGCATGTGCTGAAATATTTTTCATCTCTGTTTCGTTATTAAACTTTAAATCTGGGACATCGCTCTCCATAGAAAATAGGTATTCCTCGGTTTTTAGGGTTTTTAAACGCTACTCTGCTTTATCAAATGACCCTTTTAAAAATATAAATAACTTAAAATTTACAAAAGTGCTATTTTGAAATTTTATTTTAGTAAAATCAATTTCGAAAAAAATATTTGATTGAACGATAAGTTAAGCGATTTGACTTGGCAAAAGTTTAAAATTATTGTTCCTTATGTTACTACAATGTGTGACAGGGTAAAATTTCCGGTTATCGTTACCTGTCACTTTGAATTGAGAGGTGAGCTAACCTTCCTCACCTTACCGGGACAATCCACTACCTTCGCTTCACTTAAAAGTCCGAAACGAGAGGCATATTTCATAGGAGCACTTTCGGCTGCTTTGCGATTCACTTTATTTATATTTTTATTTCCTTTGTTTCCTTTTTTTTTATATTTATCACGATACTCCGATACCGTTGAGTCAGAGCAACTGTCAGTGGACTTTGACGATCAAAAATCAGCACACACCAGTCAGGATTCACGAGGCGTTCCCATCCCCACGATGGAAAGAGAATAAAGGATGGCGTGAGTGACCTGTCTTGATTCATTACATCGACAGACCAAACGAAAGGGGAAAGAAAACCACCGAGAGGTAGAAGGAGACAGGTTGATGGAGCAAATCGGTTTTATCTTTCTGACCTTTCAACTCGGCATGCAGTTCACCATGTTGAATCGTAAAACCACTCAAATGGTTTCGAGTGGTACTGCTAGTGGTACATTATGAAAAATTCCTCCACTGAAACCCACCAGCGTATTGTTATTAACTAGATCATTCTGTTGCTGTGCCACCAGAATGGTTCTCATCCCCTCCCTGCATGTTGGCGGTCGCCTACGGTCATGGAGTCTACGATTGGCGGATAACATCGAGCCAAGAGGTGATGCGTTTCGATTGGCTGAACAACGAAGTACCACCACGCCAACCTATCGAGTAAAATAAGCGCGCTTTATCACTCTCGTTCTGTATTAAATAGCAGCAAGTCGACTATCGAAAATCATTGTATCGAGGCAAGGACTGGCCCGAAGATTTGTTTATTTTCAAAATATTAGTAATCATAAATATATTGAAAGTGTTGGAAATTTAAACGTATGTTTTTCAATTGGACAATCTCTAAATAAAACTATTTTTCAGATTGAAATGTAGAAAACAAAACAATTTCAAACTGTTAAACATTTGAATATTTGTACATTACAGATTTTAAAATGAGATCAATAAAAATTTAAAGCTGATTAAAGCTTTCGAAATTTAATTTTCAAAAATTGTCAACTATTAAATAAGAATATTTTTAACTCGATGGGATTAAAGTCTTTTAATTTTAAATTGTAAACTTGAAAATTTATTTGTAAACAAATATTAATTATAAATAAATTGAAAGCGTTCAAAATTTAAATGTACGCTTTTTAATTGGACAATATCTAAATTAAATTATTTCAGACTGAAATTTAAAATTATTTATTCCATTGTCCATTTGAATAATTGTTTATGTAGTTTCCTTGCAATTGCGAAAATATTATAAAAATTTCATTATAGTATCTGAAACTATATTTTGTCATTGGAAATCTCCTGATATCTGAAGTTTTTGTTTAAAATTTTGGGGAATTTTCAATCATTGAATTTTTCTAGTTTCATTAGGTTTTACTCTCATCATATTTAAATTTTCTTCAATATTTGTAATTTTTATTTCTTTGCAAGAATATTTCATCACATACAATTTTAGCGTCTTTGAAATGAATGTTAAAAAAGAATTATATTTAAAAATTTTGATGTATGTAAAGTCGAAAACTTTCTGAGAAAATTAACGTTAGATTCTTATTCGAAAAATGTATGCCATTTTGGTGATTCAGAAAAGATTAGGGTTTCTTTTGAAAAATTTGGAAGAGTATAGAATGCACTATAAGCTACCGCAAAGAAATTTAAATGAAGTAAATTTCTTTTCACGAATTTAAAGAAAACTTTTCTAATTAATTTTTTTTACAGGATTTATAAATAGGACAGTTAAGATGTCGAAGCGAAAATATTTGCATATTCACTTTATATAAAATATAAAATATAAGAAATCCCTCGGATTTGTTAGGTTAATAATAATATAAAGGAGATTCCGTGTGAAGTTTTTGAAATTTCCAATTACCAAAATCATAAATTTTAATTTATTATAAATTATATCACGCATACTGCATTTTTTTGGGATTTCGAAAATTCCATAATTTTAAATAAGAATAATAATTTTAAAATTCTGTGATTGTAATTAAAGATTTTGAGAATTTACTCATTCCGGAAATCTTTGGTTTTTGATCATTCCGGTTATACAATTTCGGTAATATATGTAATAGTAATAATATCAAGAGCCTCGGTGGCTCAGTGGTTAGACGCTCGGACTTCACCTCAGAGGTCCGGGGTTCGATCCCTGCGCCGGTACCTCTGGAAATTTTTCTATGTACCTTTACCGAGGTTCTGGTGGTTCGGAACCCACCTTAAGCTGTAGGTCTCCCTCCCACCACCAAAAAGGGTGTGGGAGGTGTGTTAAGGAATAGGAAGATGGTGAATGAAAAAAAAAATGTAAACCCTTAGGGGACACATTAGAAGCTTCCACTAGTAATAATATCCATATTATATATATCTCAGAAAATATAACCTCAAAATCGAGGCGGCAGAAAATCTGAGAAAACCGAAGTTCGGTCGTGAATTTTTGGCATAAACACGAATTTGTAATGGTAATCATGTACCTTCAATCAATGTATTAATCACGCTCATTGCTTGAAACAAATTTTATGAATAATTAAATAAATCTGAGATCAATACACAACTGAACAGGATGCACATTTTTCTCCTTTATAATTGCTAGAGTTCGATATCACAGCCACAAAAAAAAATAATTTCCTGATATGGAGACTAGAACATTTTTACTATACGTTTTTGGGGTCGCTGAATCGGAATCTGAGGTTCAATAGCCCCGAGCACGTCAGCGGTCTGACATAACCTCAAAAAACCCATAATCCTTTTTGTTAGTATCTTTTTCCGGGTCTGGAGGTCAGATGATGTTTATTATATATCTTAGGTATGACTGATACCTACAGTAGTTTACCGGGAAATCGTTGAGAGGAGTGCTTCCATATGCGATGGGTAAATTTCTTTGTAGCAAAATTGCTTCTAAATCATCTATAATAGATGTTTATTGCTATTATAACGTCATATTTCTAGATATTCAACTACAATTTCTTCTAACTGAAGAAGCTTTTCACGTCGTTCAGCGGTAATAAAAGCTGTTGCAAAATGGTGACTCACTGGCTGCACACATTCGCGTCGCGTCTTCGACAGAAATCAGGCATACGCATGTTTGCAGTTGAGGAGAGAGATTTCCGGCTATAATTATCATTTTGTTAGTGACAAATGAAAAATATTTTAGCATATAGCCTGAATGAGATAACACATTTCCTTACTAAAATTGGTTAGTTCTTTTATTCAAATCCGCACCACACTAAAGCCTGACAAAAACACAGGTCTATATCTCCATCTGCAATAGATAATCCTCCAGCCAGGTACATAACTGTACACATGAGGATTCCTTTTCCTGGTGACTGCGTTCCGTTGAGCAACATTGAGACAAGGCTCTGCCTATTTATGTTTGGAGACGCTTAAATCATGTTGACTCGCTTGCGTCACAAGTTTCAGCGCGCCTATGGCGCGCGTATATTGGATCTCGCGCTTCACACTCGATAATAGGATATCTCGCATTCAGATATTCATTCTTTGCATTTGGACTGCTTGAATGTTCTCACATTATTTGTTATGGATAAAACATAATATCCCGCAAGTTTCTTGTATATTTTTCACGTGTCTCACGTATTTTGGCGTTATATTGTAATTTTTGATATTCTAAATATTACTTACAATAAAAAAATAAAAAATCACTTGTTACATTCGAAAATGGTTAAAAGGCATATTGTAGGATTTTTCAAAAGCTCTAATTTTTCTTTGAGATTTTTTTCGTAATTTGCGTCGTTTGGTCTTTTTTAGGATCACAATTTTTGTTCCATTTTCCGAGAAAATCCAAAAATTTGTTCAGATACTCTTGTAGGGCCTTCAAAAAGTAATGTTTTTCTTCTCTGAAAATTTTTTCATATCATGCGTTGTATAGCTTAAAATTATTATTTACGATTGATTTAAAAAAAGTGTTAATGGCTATAACTATGAGAATATTCTTTTTATCGAAAACAAGTTATTAAGGTACACTGTTGGTATTTTTAAATACTTTGAATATCCGTCCATAGAATTTTTAAATTTAGAAAATATTGGTATAACAATTTGAAAAAAGGCACTCACTTTTTGAATTTTTATCCAAAATAGCTGGTTAACGAACATGTCCTTTGCTCTAGGACCTTAAAATAGTGTGCTAAAGATCAATATTATTCCTTCATTTTTTCGAGAGTTATCGTGTTTACGAATGGAAGTCCGGATAGACAGACAGACGCCATCGTAAAAACTTTTTTATGATTCAGGGGGTCTCGAAACGTGGAGATGCCGTGAAAAACTGCTGTGTCATATTTCCGAAAATTCTACTACTTTCTCAATCATAAATGACGAGATTGTGAAAATCTATAAGTAAATTAATTCTAATGATATAAAAAAATTTGACAAATAAACAACAAAAGCTTTTATTTAACAATTTTTAGAAGAGACGGAAAAATGATCAGAATTGCAGATAAAATAAATGCATAAAACAAATGCAGTAATTTGATTAAACTGGTGCCGTTTTCCAGATGGATGTAAAATTCGAATCCCTTTAAATAAATTACTATTATGATCATCATATCACTATCAATTTCAGGCAATGAAGATACTTGTGTGGATAAATAGGAGAATATCATTGGCTAGCATTTCCATTGATTTGCGTTTTGCATTTGGCGCCAAGATTGATGCTCCTATGAGACCTTTTCATACCAGGTGATGTTAATTTGTTTTCTCATCCAGCTTCACACTTAATTTCTCTCGTCGCCATTTTAACTGATATTCATTTATCTTATGGTGTCAATTTGTAGCAAAGTGTTTTTATAATTTGGTTATACTTATTTTTTTCGGGTTTAGTTTCACATATAACGCTAGACATTTGTTTTAAACCTTTTAGAAAGCTTATGAAATTCGCCGTTAAAGAAGGTTTAGTGGAGACATTTCTGATATTCTTTTAAAAGAATATATCACGTGAAATTTTTTTAAATAAACATTTAATACTTACTTTAGCGAGTTTAGTCAAGAGACTTTTATCTTTATAACTGACTCTAATCAAATGTAGCATCTTACAACCATAACCTTGAAGTCTATTGGCTATATGATAACGACTATAAGATATGTATAGTTTATAATCAAGCAGTGGAATATTCCTTGCTCATACAACTAACGAAGTTCTTGATCAAAACCTGAAACAGTGTATCCTCTAATTGTATAACATGGAGGCCGTTTATACTCTCATCTTCACTGTGATAATCATCTCTAATTCTATGGGTAAATATAATCGTTTAATAAAGTGTATATTTAAAAAATATGTTTTTAGGTTTTCTTCCTGTTCTTTGTATTCACACAAGAGATTGATTAATTAATATTTTGAAACCCGATTTTAGATTTAAGCATATGCTCCCTGCTTTTCTCAAAGATTAAATTTTATACAGTGCTTCAAATAAAAGGCTATAATCAGTACTTTGGTCGCTCATTTCCGAATTTTTAAATTTCGAAGGTGAAACACGAAATTTTACTTTTCAAAACTGGAAAAATTTAAAACTTTGTACTTCTTTAAGAAAAAATATATCTAAAGCAGAAAAACTAATCCCATGTAAAAACCCGGTATTGATGAAGGTAGCGTACCGATTCACAAGTTTTACTCGACTCTTTTATCGTTGTCTACATAAATTTGAAATTTTCACACAAGCACGTTCTTTTAACAAAATTTTCCTAATTATAGGTTTCTTTTACATCAAATACGAAAACTGCACTCTCACTATTTTTGATTCACTTCTGCCTTTGAAGTCTCTTGAATATACTTGCTTTTTCACAGAAATATCAGCAGGAATGCGGTCCAAAGAAATAGACTTTTTGACCAATTTTGGAATGCGCAGTGAACATGCGGATCCTCAAGGTAACAATAGTAAAAACAAAAATTGATAGTAGAAGTTTCAGTTAATAAACTTTTAAACTACTATTAATCTCTGGAATTAAGAAAATAATTATTCAAACCTCTGCAATATCTGCGATAACTTTAAAACTGCTTGAAATTTCATTTAAATTTTCGAAAGCATCTAAAATCTATCAAAATGCCTTCATAACTTTAGAAATCTTTTTAAATGGTTACACTCTTCAATGTTAAGGAAATCCCTAAAACTATCTTGAAATCCTTAAAAATAGTAATCCATTTGAATATGTAAGAGTTATTACAACGTTTCTAAACAAATTTTAATAATTTTTGTTGTAGAGGGCAATGCCTACACTTCTTAGGAAGTGATATCCCACCCTAATAGTTTAGAGCTACATAGTTTTATTATCAACAAAGTATTTAGAATCATAACAGCCCTTTAAAAAATATTGACTAAGGCTGACTAGTTAAGTTATTCGCACAAGAATATGACAACTGCCCTAATTCAAATATGGACAGATGGGTTGGTTTATAAATGCAGAATTTATGAAATACTAACGTACTTTAAATACAAAATTAGTGCCATCTTTTTTGTTTTTGCAGCAGAAATGTCAGATTTCAAGCCTATTTCTGGTCTTCCTCAATCCGGACCTTCTTCTTCTACTTCTAAAAGAATTAATTTTCCTGGGCATACTCTTCCTACTGAAGATTCTTCTCTTCGTGCCAGGTCCAGATCTCCTTCTGCAAGAAATAATCCTCCTGTCAGGTCCATAGATCTATCTATGAGGCTGCCTTCTCGTGACGGACGTAGTTGTGGTCTTGAAAATCTTAGATCTATTCGGCTTATCTCCCTT
>JAAAKG020113554.1:0-15362 GCA_010014905.2 Druon quercuslanigerum
AAAAAATCGATCGCTGGACAATACTTATCCGGCGAAATCCGCGCGTGTCCCCTTATTGCATCCGGCCCCTCAATTTTTCAAATTTAGTAAGCTGACACAATGCATAAATTATAAGAACAGATTAAAGATAAGAAGATAAAAATATTCAAACTCGAAATATAAATGTCAATATAAGTTTTTTAACACATAGATTTGATACAAATACCAGAATATTACCAGAGAAACATAGAATGTAAACTTTATTTCTAATTTTGAAGTATTTATATTTTTAATTGTTTTCTAGTGCAACGTGCGTGGAGGAAGAGGCAACTTTGTTATAAAATTAGGAATAAGGACTTGTGCTCAAAGGCTATAACAGACATAATCATATGTAGTAGAGTTGGGAAACCCTCGAGAAGAGCGCCATTTGAATTCACTTACGCTGGGTGAGTTTAATTATTATTGTTTTAATTACCGTTGTCCAATCTTCAATCTTAAATTCAAAGAAGCATTCGTTGCTACTTTTATTTATAAGCAGCTATTTATTCTCTTTATTTCATGGAATAAACCTTTATTTCGTATTTTTTCATTTGTATTTGAATGCCGAGAAATATAAAGTGGGGCTCAAATTTGGGACAACTACAATTTCTTGTATTATAATCTGGTGAAAACTCATTAAGAACTTCTTACGAAATCTAATCTAAAATCTGAAAAATCTTGAATAATGTTCACTGCTAAAATAATACTGAAAAGCAGAGCTTCTTAAATACAGTATATTATAGAAAAATAATCAAGACCTCGGGTTCTTATCAGTTTCCAGATAACTGGGATTAAAGTTTAAACGCATTTGGAAATTACGTGATTCAGTTTTACAATCTTGCGTAAACTATATTTTCATTATTCCAGAAATTTAGAGAAAAAGGAAGTAGAAGATTCGAATTTTATTAAAACTATGAGTTATTTGTGTGTAGTTCAATGTATCTTGTAAACGTAACAATGCCAACACGAGAACATGTCTCCTAAAACTCCAGATATTATCATAATTTATGAAAGGGGCTTAGTTTCTTGAGATCTTTATCTTCCTTCACAAATACAGTTCATAAGATACTG
This sequence comes from Druon quercuslanigerum, assembly GCA_010014905.2. Lineage (NCBI taxonomy): Eukaryota > Metazoa > Arthropoda > Insecta > Hymenoptera > Cynipidae > Druon > Druon quercuslanigerum. The sequence goes on from JAAAKG020113554.1 coordinate 1,090, forward strand.
TTCAATATAAGTAAACATAAATTTAGTCCTTCAATCATAAAATTATTTTTTAATAATAATGCGGCATTATTTAAAATAAAACAATCTTAATGTTGAGTCGGTAGAAGGTGCACAGTTGTAAATAGTAAAAAATTTAATGATTCCAAATTCAAATTTTAATTGTTTTAAATTAAACAATTTCGAATTAAATAAAATCACACTTAAATATGCTTGTTACAAAATATGAAATTTAAGTGTTCAAATTAAATAGGAAATATAAATTCTTCGAATGAAATAACTTTCTGCAAACCATATCCTATACACATTTTGTTCACTTAAAAAAAAATAAGTTGTCAAAGTTTCCATTCTTTTACTCAGAATGTCGCTTAGGGCGTAAAGTAAAAATTTCTGTAAATTAAAGACCCTATGGACCTATTCTTTTCCTTTTTACATATAAATATAAAAAGCAACGGTGTAAAATTTGGTCTCGAGTTTATTCCATTTTATTTCGCCAAAGTCGAATGCGGCTAAATTTTTTAAAATTCTGATACTTAACTAATATTTATCAATGTTTTTGGAACTTATTTGTCACGTACATTAATTAATTACTTCTTTTTGTTTTGAAAATTGATTTTTAAAGTGCAAGGGTGCAGAAAAATGACACATTTATGTGCATTATAAAATTGATAAAAACTCCAATTCTACTATTTTAAACGGAGTTGAATTGAATCAGATGTATTAAAATGTATTTAAACTTTAATATAACATGAACAAAAGTAATTTAATATGAAATAATGGGCAAAAATGATATTTTTTTAATAATGATAAAATAGCCGTTTTTAATACTTTCGTAACGTTATTAAAATCGCATTTTTTTCAAACTAAAACCTACCTTATAAAATTAATTATTTATCAGACTCTGAAATTTTGGAGTTGGTCCCGATCCTTTTCATACTAAAATAGCAATTTTCAGAACAGCTCAAAATATTGCTATTTTAAGATTTCGTTTAAGGGGTGAAACTGTGTTAAACCACAAGATAGCAATATTTTGAGCTATTTTGAAAATTGCTATTGAGTAGAAAAAGACTAGGGACTAGCGCACAATTTTTGGAGTGATTAAATGAAGAACTCATTTGCATCTGCGTACTGTAAATCTCCTGATTGACGAATTTCAAGGCACAATTTTTAATATTACATCGTCAAAACTTGAAAAAGGGTAAGTTTTAATTTAAAAAATTAAACACTACAATTTTACTAACGCCTTAAATACGTTAAATTCTTTTACTCAATAAATGTGACATTTTTCTGCACCCTTGTACTTTTTAAATCAAATTTCGAAATAAAAATAAAGTAATCTAATATATTCGTGTGACAAATAAGTTTAGAAAAAAAATGATGAATGATAAACCTTACCAAATTGCACGGAAAACATGAAAAGACCATGTTTTTCTTGATTTGTGGAAAAATGTCTAAAAACCTTTTTCTTCGAAATTAAAATAAATGTAATGTGTTATATTTATTTGTATTTTCATGTCAAAGTAAAAAATAAAAATTCCAGCATGAATTGAAAAAAAAAAGTTTCTTTCTGTAAAATTAATTTTTGTGTTTTCGATAACATGAAGTCCATTAGTAAATATAATTTAAAATGTCAATTGATTTTTAAGGAAAATCAAAAGGTTTTTATGCTCTGTTTTCAAAAATGGTACCGTTATTTGGCGAGAAAAATCACAGCAAAAAATATGTATTTTAGAGAGATATAAAACTTCTATTTTAACACTTTTGTCAATACAAATCAATAATTTTCAGGTAAATCAAGACCAATTTTTTCTGACTTGCCGGTCAATTTTTCCAAAATTTACCAGAGAAATATTCTTTGATCAAAACAAAATTTTACTTAGCTTATTTTATGTAAAAAGGAAAAAAACCCAGGGTCTTTTATTTTCCCAAATTTGTATTTTACACTACGCGCCAGTCTGCCTAATCACTGGCCGGTCTTTTTATTTCAAACTAAATATTAAAATGCGACTGTATTTGTTTTCTTTACAGTCGCAAGTTGCAATAAACAATTTTAAAAAGCTGTTTTAACTTTGAAATGAGGATGAATAAACGTACAGGCTAATTAATAATGATTTAAAATAACTAGTAAGCTAACGGAGCCTATTTTGTTATCACAGCCTAGTAAACGGAGTCAGCATTTGTTACAAAACGGTCGACCTCAACACGGAAGATCCAAGTTCCAGGCCCTATGCAAATATAGAGTGAGTAAGCCGAAAACCTAGAATCAGAAATTAAATTAATTACCATGAAAAATACCAGAATTTTCTCTAAAGTTGTATTTTTTTATTTCTGGGTAGATCATTTTCTAATTCATCGCCGAATCCATCGAATGGAACTCCACACAGAGTGGCTCCGGAAAGGCCACCGAAACCAAAGTTTACACCCAAACTACCGAACAACATTTATCCCCAGATAAATCAGCAGAGTCCAGGAAGACCAGCAGACGACTCTTGCGACAGAGACTACGAGGTTCTTAGTCCTAATGCGAGAATCATAAAACCAACGAGGCCAGCACCTCGACCACCAAAGTCTCCGCTTGCTAGTTCTGCACAAAATTATGGCACATTACCAGGGTCTTCTGATCTGGATGGAGTTCCTTTTGCTCTTAATCCTCTCCTTTCGACGAATAACAGTTTCACTAAGGTAAGGTTTTTATATCACAATATTGACAAATTTGATTAGTTCCTGAGAATGAGGCAAAGTACTTGCCATTTTTATTTATTAAACGTTATTGTAAGTACAATAATTTGAGGGCGGCCGTAGGACTGGGAAAAAACATAGTTATTTTTTAAATGGGAATTTTACAAATCTGAATGCCACTAACCTGCTTTTTGTAACATTTTCAAGTATAAAATCATTCAGTTTATAATGCATAAATCTAAAGATATATATTTCGTTACGTCGATTAATTGGAAGCATAATTCAATTATATATTTAGAAAGTGAATTATAATATATACAACTAATAATAATTGACTGTAGACAGCTTAAAAAATGAATAATTCTAAATCTGATCGAAATTAAACGTGTTTTTAAATTAATTTTGTAAATTAAAAGTTTTAAAAGTTAAACAATTGTAAATTGTGGAAATAAGCCTTATAAATTATTTTAAATATCTAAATAAATTTTAAAGCGTCAATTCATAATTTGACAAACTGACAAATGAAAAAGTTTTAAATATAACAATTTCTAATTAAACACTTCAAAAATTAATCTTTGCAAATTCAGCAATGTATGGCTGTTGATATTTTAAAAAATTATATCCATATGTACCCTTAAATTGTTACGTATTTAAATCCCTTTTTTCACAGGACATTGATAGACATTAACTCTTCGACTCAACCCCCACGTTACTCAAGTACACGGATATCCCGCTCTCAAGAAGCCTTTATGTAATGCCTGGCGTGCTCAGTTCTGTACATTTTTTAAATCTCGAAAGTCTTCTACCGTCTGCATTCGGATATTAATTATAAATGCCCTCATTCACCTTAACATTTGGCTAGGGAATTGGAAAACTACATAAAACCAGAACTCCCGAATATTTGGCTGCTTATTTATAATGGGCAATATTTTGCATGAATGTTCACAATGAAATGATTTAAATTCGGTAATAGGGGAAAACGAGAAAACGTCAAAAGAATTTTAATTTAAAATGTTAAGCTTTTATGATTAAATTGTTAAGCTAGGTTTAACATTTTTGTACCAAGTTATCGTATTTCGATAAAATAGTGCAAAAAAGTTATCAAATAATTACCATAGATTTTTATAAACAATAATATGAATAAAGATAAGTTGTTTCTGCGGGGCGCCAAGTCTTAATCAGTTTTCATTGATATGAGCTTTGCCTGTTCACGTTACCTGGAAATTTTAGTTTGGAGATGGCTTCCGACTATTTTAAACCTAAAATGAAACATTTTTTGATATTTTATAGACAATTTATCTCGTATATTTCTTAAAGAAAAAGTTATATGTTAGATTTTTTGGCCTAACGCTATAATTTCGTGATCAAAAAAAGCGTATAAATGCTTAATATCGAGTGACCTTCGGAACGCTTTTAAAATGTTTAAAAAGTACAACAAAAATAGTTTTTTGAAAATTGCTCGTCACGGGTACATTGTACAACTTAAGTCTATAATTAAAACAGAAAGTAGACGAAATTCCTGAAAAGCCTAAAAAACAATACCCTAACACTGATAGTTTAGAAGAAATGGCATGTAAAAGTAATTTTTCAATAACATTTTTTTCGAAAATTTCAGTTTTTGTAAAATACCTTTTTCTCTTCTAATATTACCGCATATAGAGGCTTTCAAAATCGAGACATTTTTTTTGCACTATTATACACAAAGTTTATTGTAAATAAATTGCTTCCTGTGCAATTAAGGTATAAAATAGTTGATATAGAAGTAGAGATCTATCGAATTTCCGTTGCAAGCTGCTTGCTGTTCCAGGCTTTTTTTCCTTAAATTCTATTCTTTGGATGTCTCCGAAGTATTTTATACCTGAAAATTAAAATATATTATCTTACACGTAATAATTGTAAAACGGAGTGGAAACTAGAACTGTTTATTAACTCAATGAACTTTGGCAATTTAATTTTTTTTTCTCGAGTTAATTACGATTTTTGATCTACTAGTCTAAACTCCGCTGGGATTCGAATTATAAAAGAGCGAGTATGCTTTAGCCCAAATCAAATTTTATTATTGCAAATTTGTTGACACGTAAGAAATGAGATTTTTTTCCAATTCATGTTAAAATGGAATCAAAGCATCCGGCTTTGAAATTACACGATGGCAAGATAATATATAAGAAAGATAAATTCCCGTATTGATTATTGTAGCTTTTTAATAACTGGAGTATTTCATTAAATAAATTGTTTATAACAATTTTAAATATAATTTTTTTATTCTCTAAATCTAGCTTAATTACTTCTGACCCACAGCCAGCCCACTCAAGTAATTTGCACATACACAATTCATTAAAAATCTGAAACCTTAAAAGATTTAAAAATTATTGAAGTATGCAATTTAGAGATAAGAGAATCCGAAAAACCGTTCTCCGCAAAAAAACTTAAGTCTGCTTTACCTGTCAAAAATCGAACTATTTCAAATTGGAAACCCGAGTGTTATATTTCAATTTTTTATCATTAAAAAGTAAATTGTTCCATTTTGTAAATGTTTAATTTGTAATCAGGTTTCCAAGATAAAAATTGTGCAGTTTTTAATCAATGGTTTTAGAGCTTTTTTGATTGCGAACGTCTCAAATTAAAAATCAATTACATTTTAAATCTAGAATGCCTCTTAATTTTTAAATGTCCAATTTAAAACTTTTCCGGAATGTTTTTAATTTGACTAGATTTCCAACAAAATTTATTGATTTGTTTATTGTTTGATTAGAAAAATGTATCTAGTGTCGAGGAAATATATGTGGAAGTTGTCAATCTCAAAGTAATACTGACCACAAATTGGTGCAGGCTAGGTTGCGGATTGCAATAAAAAATGTAATCTTCAGTTTGAATAAAATAAAGAAACTAAAGTCCGAGAAGTTGAGTTTATGAATTCGGGTAACAAATGTTCTACCTAAAAAATTTGGCCAATTCCTAGTAAATCGTCTAAGAATTTGCAGTTTACAGTTTCACGGGTTTTGAAAATTTACTTTAGGTTGCGATTAAAAATCGAATGTTCAATTGTTACAGAAATAAAAACTTGCTATCGGGATACGGGGACGCGCAGTAAGAATAACAATTGTCTGATACAAAAAAATGATTCTGTTCCTAGAAAATACAAATTTAGTTTGATGGATCGCAATGTGGCATTGCTAAAACTCCTGTTAAAAGTAGAAAATACATACTTTTAACACAAAGTGTATTTGATTTTTTAAGAATTTTTGTTGTTGCAATAAACTCTTTTACGGAAAAATGTGAATTTACGGTAAAATTGCAGCCGTGCCTGCGTGCGCGCGGTGTGTGAAGCGAAGAAAGGGACCTAACGGGCGGTGGTTTCATTTAACAGGAGGAGCGATTGAAGAGCCGTTCCAGTACAGGTACTCCATAAGAGGATCTCACTTTGCAGATTAATATCAATTCGAATTTGTCATATACAGTACCCTCCCACTTATCGCACTACCGCTTATCGCGACTTTCCCTACTCGCTTTGATCCCACTACTGACTTTTCAAAAAATCTTTACATTCAATGTAACTTATTTAATAAGTTAGTTTCAATTTATCAGTGGTTATCAATTCTAGAAAAAAATTCAACCTAAATCGTTTGATATGAAAACACTTACATGCCTTTCCAGCCCGGAGTACTCCATTTTTTAAATTTTCTTATGAATAAAACTTTTAGTAAACCATACAGATTTTAGGATTAGTATGTAAAATGAAAGTAATAATTCTCTCGATAAGTGGGAGGGTACTGTATAGAAAAAATATTTGTTTTTATGCAAGAGCAAATAAAAAGCTATCAATTGGAGTGAAAAACTACAAATCGATTTTTTTCCGCATTAGGTCCCTTTTTTCGCGGACGGTCACATATAATCGAAATTTGCAATAAAATTCCTTAGAGAGTAAAAGGGATCTGTGATAATATTTCTGTTACGACCCAATTTCCACGAGTTTCTGAAAAATAAATTAAAATGTTTACATCCCTTTAGTTCTGCATATTATTTTAATTTTCCTGAATCCTTTTTTGTCTTACGAGTTTCGATTTTAGAACTGTAGAGCATACATTTTTTTTATTACACATAATAAAATTAGAAATAATATTTTTTGTGTGTATCATTGTGCACCTCGTGTAAATATTAAAAGGTAGACGGAAAAAATATGACGTTATAACAGTTTTGATTTTAATTTCTTCCCAATCTGTCCAAACGTATATAAAAGCAAACAAAACGTTTGTTACTTTTTGGGTAATGTCTGTTAACAAAGCGAAAGTTTCTAACAGGTCCCTGATTTATTTTCGAATACTTTATTATTAAAATACAGCTATTTTTTCTATTTAGTAATGAAAAATGGCAATAAATTTTGCATGTCATAAATATATACCGGAAATAAAAAGCGGAATTCTAATATATGAAAAATCGTGTTTTGGTTTATTTTTCATGCTTTTATAGAATTTTTGCTCAGATACGAGATACTAAACTAGGTTTTATTTCAACAGACCAAACTTCCTGTGATTAAACTTCGAACACGAGAGGAGTTGGACAGAGTGGTGAGTGTATACCGTGAATACATAACGCAAAAAATCGGCAAAAATATATTATTTTTTTGGATATTAAGTTTTACATTTTTAATTCATATTTTTAATTCTAAAACGCAGCAATACTACAATTTAAAAATATTAATTAAATGAAAAGCGAAAGTAAGCAAATATTCAAATTTTTGTATTTCCTTATTTATAAATAAGTTTCACTGAATAAAATTATAAATTCTATTTATTTGTTTGTGTTTGATTGAATAAGAATGGACTGCTTTAAAAAATTGTAGAACACTTATTATCAAAAAATTCTGCGTTTGATATAGGATAAAAGAAATATTTGACGGATTAAAAATAACATTTTATTGAGTATTGTTTCGTAATCGAAAAACGAATCCTAAAATGAAATGGTTCATTTAATCGTTTCTAGGTAACCTTTTGTAGAATAGATGTCTCTTTTTGCTTGATTGAGTTGCAGAAGCTTCCTGATAAATGTCTTAGATACTTATTATTCTGTATTGGTTTCAGTATAACTATGACTTCCGAGCGGAGAGAGAAACTTGAAGGCTCGACCGTGCCAAACGAATTGTTTAAACCTATGTATTAGGTTTCTAAGCTGTATTCATACGTCTGTATCGAAAATAGCCATGCATAATAGAGTGCCTAATTGAATGATTCGCTCTAACCCTCAAAAGAGAATTTTGTTCCATGTTTGTGGTGAGAATGAGTACGAATTATTGCATATTATACATAACACGATACGTGTCGTTATTCGAATATGTATCTTCTCTTCCGTGCCCTATTTAGATTTTGATACCAGTGATTACGAGCATTGTATTTTTATAGACTTGCGTTGTATTTTTATAGTTCGTAGAAGTTATTATATACGTGTATCATACGTTCTAGTTGTTTACGAATCATCAGATATTTAATCATAAAATACTAACGTACTTTCACTTCGAGCTTTCAGAGGAAACTTTTAGTTTTATTCCATCCAGCACTTTATAAAAAACTCATAAATATCAGTTGATGTACTCAATTATTGAGTTCTGTCATATCTAAGTCAAAGGAATCGGCGTCGAACAAACTCAGGATGAGAGTAGCTTCTAAGAATTCATATTCGTGTCATATTCATGTGAATTTTGGTTTTGTACTTTCAGGGGACAAATATTTCCTAAAAAAAATTTTTATGTGTTGATGTGTAAGGTGTATTATATATTGTGATAAAAGTGTCCCAAGTATTATACTTTTTAGAAATTCAAAAATATTCTGCAAGATAAATTACCGAAGAAAACCTTTATTTAATAGTTATAAGTTTAATTTTTATTATTTTTAGGGTTGTTGTGTTGTGGAAAATTTTTTTTTGTTCGACGCCGAATCCTTCTTTGGCGAAATTTCATTTTCGTCGGTGCAGATATAATTGTGAAAAATAATTAACTTATCAAATTTAGGTGCTGCCAATATAGATATGCGAATCTATTTAATCAAATGCCGAATTCAGGACGACCTGACTAGAAGCACTATTTATAAATAAGTGTAATACATTTATAAATATGTAATCATGCACGATAAGAGCGATTAGAGCTGTCAAATATAAGTTTAGAAAATTGTATTTTATACAACGTCTGAGTTTTACGACGAATCACGCGTCATGGGATTGTTTTGAATTTGTAAAAGTGTGCGTCTCAATTTTCTGATAGTGAATAAATTACAAAAGCGAGGCCTTTAAATTAGGATTACCAAGTACTGAAGCCTGAAAACGGTGCAGTCTATTGCAATTTATGAGTTATTTTGAACTTGGCGATTTGAATTACCTTATTATAAATTTTAAATCCTCAGAAAACGTAGATTTCTGGACTTTTTGTTTCACATCACGAATTCGAATGGTTATCTATACTTTCAAAGCAGGTCGTGCAAATGGAAATTTAATCGATAAATATATTTTATCTTAGGCAGTAAGTTTATGCCATGTACGAAAAAGATACGAATTCAAAGAAAAAAATATGGAGAAAAAATATGCGATGTTTCTGTGAAAGAAATTGAAGCGACGTTGTCAAAGATCAATGCGTTCCTTTGGTCAGTCTTCTCGAAGATCACATTTATACTTAGGCTAAACGTTATAAGTAACTAATAAACTGATCGGGAGCAATGTATTTACAACTATTTCATGAAATATATTTATGAACACTCAGATTGTTTTTTAGATTTAAAGATTATTAATTTTGTAAAGGCGAAAAGTTTTTACTCTTCCTACATATGAAAATTTATTTTATAAAAAGCTTTTCTGAAACAACACATATTAGTTCTTAAAATTAATGTCACAGCTGAGACAATTCTAAAAGGACATTTCTTTATTTATATATATGAAAGTAAAAAGGGCTCACAAAATTTGCAGTTTGTAGAAATGTACAGGGTTTTTTTTATTTAAGGAATTTTTTTAATAGACATAAAAATATTGTAGTTAAGGATTTTATTTTAATATCCGTAAAGGCTGGTGATTAGCATAATGTATTGCTTTCATAAGAACATATTTTAATATTTGAAATTAACTTTTCAATCTTTTAAACAAAATTTAAAAAATATAAATTCAAATTACAGACTTCTCGAAATACCTTAGTGGAAATGTATTTTGTATTTGTAATATTTTGTACAAATGTTTAATTCCGCTAAAAAATGATTATTTTTTTAGTAGATTTATTTGGTGATTTCCTATGATTTTTAAAGATTCGTAAAAAAAAGAATGGAAAAAATGATATCTACTTGAAGTTATAACTTTTTGCTACAATTCGGACACATGCCAAACTTTACGGTGGTAATTACAAATTGTTACAAAGTTATAATTTCACCAGGGTAGTTTATAACATCTAAATCCCAATGCAATCAGTTTCAAAAGGGCATAACTGAATGAGAAATACAATTAACTTTTATTCAACTTTCATGACAGAATATTTTACAGTTAATTTTATTGTTATAAGTATTTTGTGGCCAGTTTTGATTTAAAAGAGAACAAGCTCAACAAAATTTTTAGCAGATTATATCTAAATGTTTCAGAATTTACAAATGAATTTGGTAAAATATAGAAAATATATCATATTATTGTTGATTTGTATCCGTTTATATTTATCACACTTGTATATATTAATAAAAAATTATCATTATTTTACTAATTGTTTAAATTTAGACAACATCTATAAATTAAATCAAAATTCAAAAGAATTCAGGCTAAATTAGGAAATTCACATATACATATAAAGATTCATTAATTTTATGCAAAACACGTAGGACTTATAAAAAGACCACAGATTAAAATTTTTTAATTTTTAATTTTTTAAATTAAAAACTGTGGAAAATACAAAAATCTGAATCCCATTATCGTAAAATTATTTTTGTAAATTATATTTACAGAAGTTGTTGAAATATGTACAATTTTACATAAAGCGCAATTTAAACACTTTTCTAAACAAATCTGTTAAAATTGAAATTATATTTTAAAAGAGCACCTCATTTGAATGCAAATCCTTTCAGGTTGTCAATTAGGGCGGAGTTAAAATGCTAAAACTAATTTAATCGATTGCACTGGGGGGATTGTGTGTTTGCAGCCGACAAATTGAAAATAATGTGGAAATCGGTTAGTATCTTTTGTTTTATTAAAAAATTCAAAAAAGTTTTCCTATTGGTTGAAAAATGATGGCGAATTTTGTACATGTAAAGTTTTCGCTATTTAACAATAATAAAAAATTTGAAATTTAAAAAAAAATTCGCACACATTTTGTGAAAAAGTTTAGTATGAATTTCATATTTTTTTTACTTTTTTTGAATGTCTACCCACACTTTTTTCCCCTCAGCTTGCACGATTCGACTAATTGTAGAATTTTCACTTAATTGTAAGAGTGAAAATAATTTTTCAAAAATCCCTATACATTTCCATATTAAATCGACTTAATTTGCAGTGAAAGCTAAAATTTTGGCGATCGTGCAGGCGGCGATCCTCGAAGCAAAGGCTCAATGTCGACGGGCAGGACGCGTTTGGCCAGACGTCAAACAAACGGACCAGTCCAATGCCGGACGTGAGTCTGACTTGGTCCAGTCGACGTGAGACCGTGTTTTTCAAGGACAGCATTGGCCTTGGCTTTGTGCTTGTATTTGACGTCCTTTGGCTTGAGCATGCTTTTGTGGTTGCTGAGGAGTCTTGATGGTGTCAAGATTGACTTCGTGCTAAGACCCGTGGCTTCCAAGAAGTGGTCGTAACCGCTATTAGTGTTATCGACGGGAATATCGTCGTTATTATTGTCAGTGTTCTTCATCGAGTTCTCATTCGGGCCTGCGATTACACCTGCGCTCGTCAGAGTCTCAGATCCATCACCTTCGGGTCGATCTGGATCATCAGAAAGGTCACAATCGTCCAGGTTGAACTCCTCGAAATTCTGTCGGATGTCGAGGTCCTCGTCGAACTGCGAAACCAGCACGTTCCTGTGGACCAAAAATTAAAAATTTGATTAATGGGTTTAAATCCAAACTTGAAAGCATTTTCATTGAAAAAAAATGAGAATAGCTAGAGAGTATAGGATGGGTCGAAAATAGCACATTATTTCAGACCTTAATTTAACCGTGTACAAATACTGATTTGTAAATGTAATGGTAATAGTGAAATTTTGTTAATAAAAAAGCAAAAATCAGGATTTGTCGATTTCTACCTAACATAAGATTCAACCTCGATGGACTAGTACTGGACAAAATGTTCTGAAATATAGAAAAAGAAATTTTTTTTAGTTTTATGACTGTTCGAACATATGTTATTGAAAAAATAATTCACTTAGTCGGCAAACTCTGTTGGCTTATATTTTCCGATCATTTTTTAGTATTTTTAAGTTTTCTTCAAAGCGGTTGTTAACAACAAAAGTCATAAAAGAATAATGTTTTTCTAGATCTGGAACGTTTGTCCAGCACTTTCTTCAATGCCGCTGGAAACAATAAAAATCGACAAAGACCGATTTCTTTATTGCTATTTCCGCAACGCTTATTTATAATGGATACTAACTTTATTTATGCTATATACTATATTTTTTACTCGTTCTACTACAGCAGGCCCTGGACAGCATGGAGGTTACGTAATTTAAAAAAAGTTGAAAACCTGCTATTTTCTGATTGTAAGCATTACAATTATAATTTTATTTAAAGCACTGAAAATTTTAGGGCTTAATTTTAGCCTGAAAAAGTTTATGGAATATTCGGTATTGAAATGGTTGATGAATTGAAAACGATAGTAAGAGATTAATTTCGTACTGAAATTACTCAAAGCGCTGATTGAATAACTGCAAAATTTACTTAAAGTTAAATCATTTTCAATCAATTAAAATCTACTCTATATTTTGAAATCACACACAACAGCTAACCACACTTCGTTGATTGCTTAGGGGGAAACAATGGATAAATGCATAGGATTCGATCAATTATGCACTTTTTTGCTAATATCTTTTTAAAAACGAATTTTTTCTATATAAGGATGCTGGGAAAATAGTTCTTATTAAAAATTAAGTTTTTGCCAACGCATTTGGTACAGTGCAATATTACAGAAACATTCTTTTAAATTGAAAAACCTTTACTTCAAGATTTGAAAAATGTAGAGTTTAATATCAAAATTGCGTTTTACAAAGAAGTATTTAACATATTTTTAATGGGAGTTTTAATTAAAAGTCTTCCGCTGTTAAAATAGTTCAAATTAGAAATCCTTACCAATTAGCAATAATTAGAATATAAAAGGTTTGAGTTTCCAAGGAAATTAAAATTAAATTAAACAAGGGTTAAATTAAATTAACAATAATTAAACTAATTGTTTATAATTAAGTTAATTAATTATTAATTAAATTAACAAGGGAAAATGGAAATTTTTCAATTTTCAAAAAACTAGAGCTTAAAACCTGTAAACCTTGAAGTTAACCAAAACTAAAAATTCAGGAAATTCAAATTGAATGTAAATCATAAACAGTTAATCATACAGTACATTTTTTAAATTTAAAGAAAATTAGAGTTTGGATGTTTTCGTGTTTAAAGAGAATTACAATTAGAAATATTCAAAAAGGTGGAAGCAGTTTTAGAATTTTTAATCTTATCTTTAAAACGAAATGAAATTTCACGTATTGAGGATTAGAAATTTAAATTTCATTGATGATTTTATTGTATTTTACAAAACAAATTCCAGTCATAAGCTTTAGTTTTTCAAATATGTTTTTTTCTTTAAAAATTATTAAAATTACAAACGGAGAAAATCCTGACGCACTGAGTGCTTTTCTGTACACGACTGGTTCGTTTATAGAAAAAAAGTGCATACACTTCTGGTTACTGAGCCAGTAGTTTCTCGAGAGTAACCAGTCGCTTATGCTAGACCAATATCAATATAGCAGTGAGTAGTGCAATCTACATTGCTGATTATTGTTTCATGATACACGACTGAGTCGCGTGGGACTCGCAGTACGCGTTTCCAAATATTAGCGACCGAAGCCGAATAAGAACGAACGCGCTGTAAATGAATCAAGATCGCGATTTGCATGCGTTTTTGAATTATATGCGCTTATTTAAGGAGCAAGCGGCCAAAACAATATAATAATATAAAATTAAATAAGGTACCCTATTCGCGATGATTAGGGGACGAATCGGTTGACAGCTGCTGCTGCTTTCGTTCTTATTCGCCTGCGTTCGTTAATGATCGGAAACGCGTATCGCGAGTCCCACACGACTCAGTCGTTTATCACGAAGCATTGAGTAGTGTAGATTGCACTACTCACTGCTCTATTGATATTGGTCTTGCATAAACGACTGGTTACTCGCGAAAAAAGACTGGCTCGCTAACTAGGAGTGTATGCTCTTTTTTCGATATACGAACCAGTCGTGTATAGAAAAGCAGTCAGTGCTTCAGGATTTTCTTCGCGTAGTTTAGTTAGCTTGATTTTATTTGATTATATTATTTCACGAAATTAAGAGCCTCGGTGGCTCAGTTGGTTAGACGCTCGGACTTCACCTCAGAGGTCCGGGGTTCGATCCCTGAGCCGG
>JAAAKG020113565.1:1089-15362 GCA_010014905.2 Druon quercuslanigerum
AGGAAAATAATAAATAATTAACCAAAAAAAGAAAGAAATTTTAACCAAATAGTTTAATTTACAACAAAAAAATATTTAAAAAAAACAGTTGAATTAATATAAAATAAATTTTTTTAATAAAGTAGGCATTTTTTAAATTTAAAGAATTAATTTTCAACCGAACAATATTTTCATTTTAAATAAATCCAAAAATTGAAACTCAATTTTTTCTTTTTCCTCTTTTTTTATAAAAGTTTAAATTTATGAAATTTTAATTGCAGGATTAATTTTAAATCAAAAAGTTGAATTTTCAACAAAACACATAAATTTTCAACCAAAAATAGAATTTTTATATTTCTAGTTAAAAAAAAGTAATTTTCAACTATGAAAAATAATTTTTTTTAACAAAATGGACTAATTTTCTAACAAATAAATAAATTATTAACTATAAAAAATGCATTTTTATCAAGAAAAATGATATTCTGCTTCAAAAGACTAATTTTCAATCTAATAGTAGATTTTTAAATAAAGAAGACAAATTTTCAGACAAATATTTTTTGACAAAAAATAAGAATTTTTAACAAAATAGGTACATTTTTAAAAGAAGAGATAAGTTTTTAAGGAAAATAATAAATATTCAATCAAAACAAGAAAGAAATTTTAAACAAATAGTTTAATTTCCAACAAAAAATAATTTTATTTAAAATACAAAAAACAGTTGTATTAATAAAAAATAAATTTTTGTAATAAAGTAGTCCAATTTTAAATTTAAGAAATTAATTTTCAATTAAACAATATTTTCATTTAAGGTAAATCAAAAATTTGAAACTAAATTTTTTCTCTTTCCTCTTTTTCTAATATAAGTTTAAATTTCTAAAATTTTAATTGCAAGATTAATTTTAAATCAAAAAGATTAATTTTCTACTAAAAAAGAGGAGCTCCAAACAAAAAGGATGAACTTTATACTAAAATGATGAAGCTTGCATAAAAAATTTTTTTAACAAAGTTATATAACTTATAACCAGATAGTTGAATTTTCAATTTTAAAAAGATTTTAGTTTTAAATAAAAAACAGTTAAGTTTAACCAAAAAAGACAAACTTTTCAAGAAAATACTTGACTTCTAAGTTACATTAAAGGTTTTTCATTTCATACAAGAATTTATGTAAATTTCTGTATAAAATTATTAATTAAACGTTATTAACATTTACAAAATATAAAAATTTCTACTTGAATGATTTTTTATACTGTTCTACAAGAAAGTACAAGTTGGGGGGGGGGGGCAGTAAAGAAAAACAATGGGGGGGGAAGTGGGGGAGGTAAAGCGAAAAAGGGGATAAAGGAAATTATGGAAAAAGTGGGGGGATTAGAAGGAGCAATGGGAAAGGAGGGAAGAGGAAATATGGAAAGTCTACGAAAAATGGGGAAGGGGAAATAGAATAAGCGAAGGGACTTCATAGGATGCAAAGTAGAGGGAGCGGGGTGAAGTAAGTGGCGGGGAATTAGGGTAATGAATTGTTAGGGAAATTAGAGCAGAGGAAGTAGGGGAATCGTAGGGAAATTAAAGGAGGTAAAAAAGGGCAGGTAGGGAAAATTAGAGTTATTAATTGGTAGGGAAATTAGAGCAGAGAAAGTAGGGGAATCGAAGGGAAATTAGGGGAGGTAAAAAAGGGGAGTTCGGGGAAATAATAGGCGGGATATTAAGGTAATTAAGTGGTAGGGAAATTAGGGCAGAGGTAATATGGGATTTGAAGGGAAATTAGGGGTGGTAAAAAAAGAGGAGTTAAGAGAAATAATAGGCGGGAAATTAGGATAATTAATTGGTAGGGAAATTAGGGCAGAGGAAGTAGGGGAATTGAAGGGAAATTATGGGAAGTAAAAAAGAAGAAATGAGGGTAAATGACAAGAGAGTGAAAAGCAGGAATAAAGGGAAAGAAGTATATAATAAGGGGAATTTCACTGTTACAGATTAGGGGAAATGGAGAAGTAAGAAAGTGAGGGGACATGACTGGTAGAAAAGTGGGGGGCAGTGATGGGATGTGAGGAAAATTTCGGGGAAATGCACGGAGAGGAATTGGCAGAAAATGAGTGGAGATAAGTTACGAGAGGGAGGGGGGGGGGGGGGAAATAGGGGAAGTGAAGGAATGGAAAGGGAGGGTTAGAAAAGCAAGGAAAAATGATGGGTAATAAGGAGAGAGAAAGTAGAAGAAATGAGGAGAAATGATGGTAGGGAAAGTAGGGAAAGTAAGGGGAACTCATGTGATAAGAAGTAAGGAAAATGAGGGGAAAGAATAGGAGAGGAAGTGGGAATAGTGATAGGTAGAAAAAATGAGAAGGACTAGAAGCAGTTGGCGAAGTGAAAGGATGGGAACTAGTTGCAGTAAGAGAAAATGAGATAAAATAATGAAAAAGTAGAGGAGAAATCATTTGTGACGGGAGATATTAACATTCAGAGAAATTCCGAAAAGTAGGAAAAATTATGGGAAATTATTAGAAATGTATGTGAGTTGGGGAGGAGAAGTGAGGACTAAGGAAGGTATGTAGGAAAGCGAGGAGCGGAGGAAGTAGAGGAGATATAGTTTTTGAGGGGAGGATCTTAAAGTTCGGAAAAGTAAGGAAGAGTAGGAAAAATGTTGTGTAATTAGTAGAAATGAGGGTGAGTAGAGGAGGCTAAGGCTAAGGAAGAGATGTAGGAGAAAGGCTATGTTGGCTGGGAGAGCCAGAAGATTTGGAAGTATGAGAGAAAGAAGTTATGAAGGGGGGTGTAGAGGAAATGATACGCGGGAAAGTAGAAGTGAGGGATAGTAAATTAGGTTAATAGAAGTGAGGGGAAGTTAGAGAAGGTGATTAAAGAATGTCACTATAAGTAAGGGAAAGAAGGGGTGATAATTAGAAATGAGGGTGACTAAGGGAGGGGAAAAGTGAGAAAAGGAAAATTGAGAAAAGGACAAGTGAGAGTGTTGGGGAAGGAAATTAGAGGAAGGGCTATTAGTTGGAGAAGGAAAGATAGGAGGAAGCAGAGGAGATATAATTTTTGAGGGGCGGATCTCACAGTTCGGAAAAATAAGGTGTAGTAGGAAAATGAGGGTGAGTAGATGAGGCTAAGTGAAGACTAAGGAAGAGATGTAGGAGATAGGCAATGCTGGCTGGGAGAGCAAGGAGATATAGGAAGTAGAAGAGGAGGAAGCTATGAAGGGGGTGTAGAGGAAATGATAAGCGGGGAAGTAGAAGTAAGGGGAAGTTAGAGAGGGCGATTGGAGAATGTGAGTGTAAGTGATGGAAAGAAGGGATAATTATTAAAAATGAGGGTGAGAAAGGGAGGGGAAATGAGTGTTGGGGAAGGAAAGAGAGGAGGAACAGATGTAGGAGAAGGGCAATATTAGCTGTGAGAGCAAGGAGATGGAAATGTAGAAGAGGAACAAGTTATGAAGGGGGGTGCAGAGAAAAAGATAAGTGGGGAAGTACAAGTAAGGTATAGTAAGTTAGGTTAATAGAAGTAAGGGGAAGTTATAGACGGTGATTAGAGAGAGTGAGTGTAAGTGAGGGAAAGGATTGATAATTATTAGAAATGAGGGTGGGTAAGGGAGGGGAAATGTGTGTTGGGGAAGGAAATAAGAGGAAGGGCTATTAGTTGGGAAAGGAAAGAGAGGGGGTAAGTAGAGGAGGAAAAAGTGGGGAAAACGGGTGGCAAAGGGCGAAGTGAGGAGTGGGAAAGTATGGGAGGTGGGTATTGTACTTTCTTATACAAATGTTTTCTACTAGGGAAGTGAAAAAAAAAGATTAGGGAAGATTTGTGTGAATTCGCAGTATGAAAGCAGACAAGCATGCATAGACACGTATCTGGCTGAGAAGGAAGTCATCCGGAAGAAAAAGGAAGACGAGGAACATGTTCGAAGAAGTGCAATCGAGATTCAAGCTTGGTGGAGAGGCGTTATGGTGCGCCGGAAGCTGGGACCCTATCGGCCGGAGGACAAGAAGAAGCGTTCAGCCAAGGCGAAAAAATAACCCAAATCTCACCACATCTCTCTCTATCTCTAAAATTGGAAAAATTGACAAAATCACATCTTCATAAATGTACAATAACGACTTGTAGGTTTTTACAAAAATCTGACAAAATTAATAATAAAAAGTTATACAAATTGTCAAAATGTAGAAATCTCTACTGTGTTTTCTTTTTTACTTTTCTGCAAAGAAATGTACAAGTGAAGGGAGGTGAACTAGGGGAAAGGAGGGGAAGAAAAGGTGGGGAAATAAGGGGTGGGGAATTAGGGGTAACTAATAGGGAAGAAATATGGGAAATTAGGTGAAATGTGGGGAGGGAATGAGGGTGATGGAGGGGGGATTAGGGGAAGTACAAAATAATTTCTTTCATAATTTCCCCTATTCCCCTATCCCCTATTCCTATTTTTTAAAAGCATTTTTCTTTTTTCACTCTTTCCCCTAGTTTTAATTGAAAAGTCTACTGTTATATTTTTGGTTCAGAACTCATTTCGATTGGCTAAAAATTTTACTAATTGTTTCAAATGGAATTATTTTGGTGAAAATTAATTTTTTTCTTGAAAAATCATATTTTTGGATTGAAAAATCTACTTGGTCTCTTTGGTTTTAAAATTGAAAAAATTGGTTAAAAACGGACCTATCTTTATTTATATTTAATTATTTTGTAAAAAATAAGCTTTTTAATTAAAAAATTATAATTTTAGGTTAAAAGTTTAACTGTCTTGTTCAATAAATTATCTTTATTCTTTAAAAATTCCATTACCTGGTTGAAAGTTGAACTATTTTCGTAAAAATTTATTTGTTTATAGATTATATAAATTAATTTAATCAATCAATTTTTTTACCTAAAAAGTTAAATAATAAATTATGTTAAGTTTTTTTATCAAATTTTCAACCACGTACACCCCTTTGTTTAATTTTAAATAAAAAATGGTTTAATTGATCCAAAAAACCAAAAATTTGCAGTTTAAACCAGAAAATTTTTAATTTTTTATCAATAGAGAGAAATTTTCAAAAAAAAAAACAACAAAAAAACAAATTTCAACAATAGTTCCATTTTTGACCAAGAAATTTTTTGCAGTTGTTAAAAAAAAAAAGTTAAATTTTCAAATAAATAGTTAAATTATCAAACAAAAAGATAAATTTTTAATCAAGGAGAATAATTTAAATCAATTTTAATAAGTTTTCTACAAAAAGTTGGATCTTTAACAAAATAAAATTTTTTTTAACTAATTAATTTAATTTTTAAAAATTAAGATAAATTTACAAAAAAATTCAACAAATTACATAAATTGAGACTAAAATAGTTGAATTTTTAAACTAGAAAGCGATCAACTTGGATCAAAAATAAATTAGTTGAATTTTCAACTAAAAAATATAAATTTTAAATTTAAACAATCAATTTTAGACTAAAGAAATATTTCAATGGTTAGTTAAAAAAATTAATTTACTACCAAAAATGAAACGAAATTTTAAAAGAATGGTTAAATTTTTGAACAAAGAAACGTGGTTTCCACAGAAAAATTAAATTAAACAAAATTAAATTTAATAAACTTTTGACAAAAATTTATTTAAACAATTGTTTTTAACAACAATAATCGTTCATTTTCGTGCAATAAATTAAAGCTCTGAAAATAAGTTATTTACAGTTCATCACGTTAAAAAAACAAAGTTACTACCTCTAAAAATATCCAGTCGGTGCATTTGTTTATTTAATTTGTTTATACAATCATCAATTATTATTAGATGACTAAAGATGATAATTATGCGAAATTCTGGTATAATTTTTGGCTGCTTCATTAAAAGAAACCTTATATTTTTTATCATAAATGCTTTCTGCTGATAATTATTTATTAAGTTTTTTTATAAAATAACAAATTATTTATTATTTTTCATGAATTCAATTAGAAAACGGTTTTTCTCTATAAATTGTTCAAATTTAGTATGTTTCAATTGGAGAATCCATCTTAAACCACCATGAATCAATTTTTCACTCACTTATTTGCTTATAACAAATGTAATAAATTTTTAAACAATTATTAAGTTATCAAAAAAAAATTCTGGATAGTTTCTTGCTTATTTTAGGTATTTCAGTTCGAATCCAAGTGTTTCACGAAAACCGATACTCTTCTAATAAAAAAAATCGATATTTTTTCATTTTTATTATTTAATAAAAAAAAAATTCAAAAATAAATCAAGACAGATTTTTGCAGAAATTTATTAGCCCACAAATATTGACCGATCTGGATGCGAAAAATTTAAAGAAAAAAATGTTAAAATATCAGAAACAAAATTTGTGTTGGATGAGCATCGCTCGACGGTTCGATTTTAAAAGAATTTGAATTTAAAAAATTGGTTTAAATTGATTAGATTTGAAAGAGATTTGTGAAGATAGTTTTTATTTAAAAGCTATGTTTTTGAGTACTAGGCGATGGTACCTTGTTAACCTAAAAGCAGTTTTTTTGGATAAACCGCTGGACGGTTCAGTTTTCGACGAATTTTGCTTAATTTTTTTCAAACTAAAGTTAAATAGATTTTTAACAGATTTGTGCAGCCGATTTTTGAACTAATTTTTTCGAAATTTTTTTTTATGAAACAGAAAAGTTGTTGAGTACCTGGCAAACCTGTCGACGGTACGTAGTAAGAAAAAAAATTTTTGTGGATGAGCATCGCTCAACGATTCAATTTTCAAAGAATTTCGATATAAAAAATGTATTTAATTAAAAAAATGAGAGAAAAAAACTGTTAAAATGTCAGAGAAAGTTGTCGAGTCTGATTTTTTTATTTAGTTTTTCAATTTTTTTATAAATAAACAAATATGACGAAAAAATGGCAATTTTTTCTATTTTACGTTCACGGCGTTTCTCAATAATAAAAGCATTGTTGCAATTGCCTGCGCTTCATAGATTTAAATTACTGAAAGATATTCCACTATGATACAATAAAAAAAATTTTTTTTTATAAACAAATTATTTGTTGAAAATGTTTTTTCTATAATTTTCAATAATTTAACGTTTTTTTAAGTTATATTGCAAGAAATTTTAATGAAAATAATATTTTAATGAACAAAATTTCTCTTGAGACTATTCTCGTTAATATTATAAACAAATTTAATAAACAAATGCAATATTCATGCATTTGTCGATAGAAAAATTTGTTTTATTCGATATTAGTTTGTTAAATTTAGAATCTCTTGTTAATTTCCGAAAAATTCATAATTAGTTGATATATTTTTTATTTATTTTTTGAACAAATTTTATAAACAAACGCCTCAGTCAGGCATTTCTCGATAGAATAATTTTTTTTCTATGGCAATCCTTTTAATTGGGAACTTTATGATAATTTTAGCAGAATTTATCACTAGTTTATAAATTTCATGATTTTGTTTAGAAAATTTAATAAACAAATGACGATTTTAGCAAAATTCATAATTAGTTGATAAATTTCATGGTTTTTAAACAAATTTATTAAACAAACAAATTACTCAAAAATTATCGGGACAGATAATAAACAAAAGGGTTTTTCCTTCAACAAGTGCCTGAATACTGCAATTATTAATTAAATCTGCTAAAAAAATTATAAAATTTATAAACTAAATATGAATGTTACTAAAATTATTATAAGTTTCCAAAATCTCAAAAAAAGCTTTTTTTAACTGTTTGAACTGTTAAAAAAGCGAATTTTTCTATCGAAAAAATCCTGAATAATGCTTTTGTTTATTAAGTTTGTTTATAATAATGAAAAGAATAATCTAAGTAGAAATTTTTATTATTAAGAAATTGTTTTCATTGGAATTTCTTGCAATATAACATTAAAAAGCGTAAAATTATTGAAAACGATACAAAACACGTTTTCAATAAATAATTTGTTTATAAATTTTTGTTTTTTATTATATAATGATGAAATGTCTTTATCTAATGAAAGTCTGTGAAACTTAAGCAATTGCAATAATTTTCCTATTATTGACAAGGAACGGGAACGTCAAATAGAAAAAATAATAACTTTTTCGGTATATATGTTTTATTTTTGAAAAAATTAAAAACATAATCAAAAATGAGATTCGACATCTTTCTCTGAAATTTAATCAGCTTTTTTCTACAATTTTTTTTATTCCAATCGGTAAATATCTGCGGGCTGTACGTTATTTTGAAC
This sequence comes from Druon quercuslanigerum, assembly GCA_010014905.2. NCBI lineage: Eukaryota > Metazoa > Arthropoda > Insecta > Hymenoptera > Cynipidae > Druon > Druon quercuslanigerum. The sequence continues at coordinate 9,219 of JAAAKG020113565.1, forward strand.
CAAAAAATTAATTTTTTCTTACTAAACTGTGTGTCTGTGCGGTCTGTTAAGCGACTTAGTTTAAAAGATGTCATAAAAAATTCTATTCATAACTGCTTTTAATGATCTAATTTACCTAATTTTCACTTATTTTCCTCACCTAATTTTTGACTTTAAAAAAGCCATACTTAAGAGCTTTCCTCATGCCTAAAAACTGAGGACAAGAAACTAATCAAATCTAGTGAAGCATAGAATTTTTCAGAAGGGATCAATGAAGCCCACTTCCTAAAAAAAACTCCCGTTCTGTACTCCTTAACGAAGCCGAAAAAGGAAAAAGGAAAAACGCAAAAAAACCTTCCTCTAGCGGCGAGGGCGCAAGGCTTGAAATGGACCAAACCAAGGTAGAGTTAGCGCATGCGCACTAGTCTCGACTCGCGACGGCGCCTATGAGGAATTTCGCGCGAGCCAGCCAGTGAGGGCGGTGTCGCTCCTCCGCAGAAACCAACCAACCAACCCTCTAGTCTAAACCTGTCGTGCCACTGCCGCAAGCTCGAAAGCTCGTTCAATGTCTCTTCTGAAGCCGTCCTTTTAGTAGTCGCAAAGCCTCGGTCTCGGACGGTGCGCGTTCCGCGATTATCTATTTTTCAAACTTACTCTTTATTATTATTATTATTGTTGTTGTTATTTTTTCTCAAGTCTCGTCTCGTGTGTGCTGAGCTTTTTGGCTCTTTCGAGATCCAAGTGATTTAAGGTTAAGCTTTCGACTGACTACGTCTGCTCGGATCACCGGTGAGTACCTAGCGTACCTGGCGACGGTACACAGTGAGCCAAAAAGGACATTTTTTGGATAAACATCGCTTAAGAGTTCTATTTTCAACGACTTAGGAATTTAAAAAAATTAAAGTTAACTGGATTCCAAAGAGATTTGTGGAAAAATATTTTGGGATTATATTTTAAATATTGTTTTTTATTTAACTGCAATGTTTTTGAGTACCTGGCGAACCTGTTGACGGTACTTAGAGAGCAAACAAAATTTGTTTTGGATGAGCGTCGCTTGACGGTTCGATTTTCAGAGAATGTATATTCAAAAAATTGGTTTGTTTAAAAGTGATCAGATTTCAAAGAGATTTGTGGGAGCCGATTTTTGAATTATTTTTTTAAAATGGTTTTTATTTAAAAGGTGATTTAAAAGACGATGGTACCCTGTAAGCCAAAAAGCAGTTGTATTATAAACATAGCTTGAGGGTTCAATGTTCGAGGAATTTTGATTAATTGTTTTTCAAACTAAAGTTAAATAGATTTGAAAAAGATCTGTGCAGCCGATTTTTGATGTAAGTTTTTTGAAATATTTTTTTTATAAAACAGAAAAGTTTTTGAGTACCTGGCAAGCCTGTCGACAGTGCCTAGTAAGCGAAAAAAAATTGTTTTGGATGAATATCGGTCAACGATTCAATTTTCAAAGGATTTGGGTCTAAAAAATTTATTTAATTAAAATTAATGAGATTTAAAAGAGATTTGTGGAAGCCGATTTTTAAATTATTTGTTTGAAATTTTTTTTAGTTAAGAGTGAAGTTTTTGAGTACCTGGTGAACCTATCGACGGTACTTAGTGAGTAAACAAAATTTGTTTTGGATGAGCATCGCTCGACTGTTCAATTTTCGACGAATTTTGATTAATTCTTTTTCAAACTAAAGCTAAATATATTTCAAAGAGATTTATGCAGCCGATTTTTTATTTAATTGTTTTTAAATTGTTTTTTTTAAAAAAGAAAAAGTTTTGAGTAACTATCGAACTTGTCGACGGTACCTAGTAATAAAAAAAAATGTTTTGGATGAGCATCGCTCAACGATTCAATTTTCAAAGAATTTAATCTAAAAAATTTATTCAATTAAAATTAATGAGATTTAAAAGAGATGTGTGAAAACCGATGTTTAAATTATATGTTTGACATTTTTTTAGTGAAGAATAAAGTTTTTGAATACCTGGTGAACCTGTCGACGGTACTTAGTGAGTAAACAAAATTTGTTTTGGATGAGCATCGCTCGACTGTTCAATTTTTGACGAATTTTCATTAATTGTTTTTTAAACTAAAGTTAAATAAATTTAAAGAGATTTGTGCACCGATTTTTGAATTACCTTTTTAAAAATTGTTTTTTTATAAAACAGAAAAGTTTCTCAGTACCTGGCAAACGTGTCGACGGTATGTAGTAAGAAAAAGAATTTGTTGTGGATGAGCATCGCTCAATGATTCAATTTTCAAAGAATTTCGATGTAAAAATTTTATTGAATTAAAATTAATGAGAAAAAAAGATATTTGTGGAAGCCGATTTTAAACCTATATGTTTGAAATTTTTTAGTTAAAGGCAAAGTTTTTCGGTACCTGGTGAACCTGTCGATGGTACTTAGTGAGCAAACAAAATTTGTTATTGATGAGCATCGCTCGGCGGTTCGATTTTCAAAGGATTTTGATTAAAAAATTGGTTTATTTAAAGTTGATTAGATTTGAAGGAGATTTGTGGGAGCCAATTTTTGAATTATTAAAAAAAGTGTTTTATTTAAAAGCTAATTTTTTGAATACTTGACGATTGTACCCTGTTAGCCAAAAAGTAGTTTTTTTGTAAACGTCGCTTGAGGGTTCCATTTTCGACGAAATTTGATTAATTCTTTTTCAAACTAAAGTTAAATATATTTTTTTAAAAATTTTTGCAGCCGATTTTTGAATTAATTTTTTTTAAGTTGTTTTTTTTATAAAACAGAAAAGTTTTTGAGTACCTGGCAAACCTGTCGACGGTACCTAGTAAAAAAAATGTGCTTTGGATGAGCATCGCGCAACGATTCAATTTTCGAAGAATTTTAATCTAAAAAATTTATTTAATTACAATTAATGAGATTTAAAAGAGATTTATGCAAGCTGATTTTTAAATTATTTGTTTGAAATTTCTTTTTAAGTGAAGATTAAAGTTTTTGAGAACCTGGTGAACCTGTCGACGGTATTTAGTGAGCAAACAAAATTTGTGTTGGATAAGTATCGCTCGACGGTTCGTTTTTCAAAGAATCTGGATTAGAAAAATTGGTTTACTTAAAATTGATTAGATTTGAAAGAGATTTTTGGAAGCCGATTTTTAAATTATTTAAAAAAATGGTTTTGATTTACAAGCTAAGCTTTTAAAACCCTGGTTTATACCGATTTTTGAGTTAATTTTGTTGAAATTGTTTTTTTTTACAAAATAGAAAAAGTTGTGAGTTTAGATAAGCATCGCTCAATTTGGATCTAAAAAATTTATTTAATTAAAATTAATGAGATTTAAAAGAGATTTGTGGAAGCCGATTACCTAAGTTATTTTTCTATTTCTTTTTTATTTAACAGCAATGTTTTGAATACCTGACGAACCTGGTGGCAGTACCCAGTGGGCTAAAAAGAATTTTTTAAATAAACATCGCTCAGCGGAGCAGTTTTCAAACAAATTTTTATAAACTCTTAAATAAATGAAAATTAAATAGAATAAAATTTTTTTAAGTTATTGTTTTAAAATAGTTTTTTAAGCAGTACCTGAGGAAGGTAACCAGTGAGCCAAAAGGAATAGCTTTGGATGAACATCGCTTGGCGTTTCAATTTTCAAACGAATTTTAATCAACTTTTTAAACAAATTAAAATTAAATAGGTTCTAATGAGATTTTTGTGAGCCATTTTTAAATTATTGTTTTAAAATTGTGTTTAATTTAACTAAAATAAATTTGAGTACCTAGCGAACTAGTTGACGGTACCCAGTGGGCCATAAAGTATTTTATTTATGAACATCGCTCGGCGGTTCAATTTTTAAAGAATTTTGATTAATTCAAAAAATTAATCCTAATTAGATTTTAAAGAAATTTGTGGAAGTCGCTTTTGTTATTATTTCTTAAAATTTTTTAAATTGAAAACAAAGTTAGTGAGTACCTGACGAACCTGTTGACGGTATCCAGTGAGCCATAAAGTATTTTTTTTATGTACATCGCTCAGCGGTTCGATTTTCAAGGAATTTTAATGAATTAAAAAAAAAATTGAATTTAAAGAGATTTTAAGGGGAGTTGCAGAAGCCGGTTTGTGAATTATTAAAAAAAAATTATTTAACAGCAAAATGGTTGAGTTACCTGCCGTACGTTTTTTTTAGCCAAAAAAGTCTTGCCACTAATTCCTTGTTTAAATTATAGTTAAACAAATACGCATATTAAAAAATACGCATATTTGTGTAAAAGTTTATAAAACTCATTAAGACACTTTTTGTAAATAATATCCAGCAAATTATAACATTTGAAAAATATTGTTTATTATAACAGGCTTTATTTTATTAACAAATTTATTAGTGAAAGTGCCACTTTAATATTAAAATACTTCGAGTCTTTTTTTTATATTTTGTTGTTTAAGATATACGTAAAAACAATGTTTAATTACAATTTATTAAAATCTTAGTGGTTGTTAATGTTTTAAACAAATTTAATAAACAAATAAAGATATTTGGTAATTTCCTTTTTTTTACTGAACAAAATTTTAATTACTTGAAAAAATCGACTGCTAATGACTCAGAAAGGACTTTATTTATGAGGAGACAATATTTTTCAATTTTTTAAATAAATTTTTTTTTCAAATCAGATTTTCGTCAATATTTGTTTTTCAAATTTATTTTTTTTTAACGAAATTAATTTAACATATTTTTTTGAAATTAAAAATAAAATTTTTATGATTTGTTTCTGAAAAAAAGCAATCTTGAAAATATTTTTTTAATTTTTTGTTATTTATATGAATATTATTGAAAATTAAAATAAAAGTTTAATATTAACATAAAGATTACAGTGACATTTGAAAAGTTACCTTTTTAAATTACATTTACCTTAAATTAATTAAAAAATTAAAATTAAAAGTAAAAAATCGATGACCTTCAGGTTAATAAACAACAAGGAAAAATAGTTTTTCAAGTAAACAATTTAAAATTACCCATAGATACAGAGATTTTGTAATTATTAAAAATTTTAATGTAATATCGTATACACAAAACCAATCAATGTTTTAATAAGAAAAAAAAATCTGCCTTGGCCCGGATTTGAACCCGGAGCGCCACCATCCATGAGCGAAGCGTTTACTAATTACACTCTACTCACTCTACTCCAATAGTGCAAAATTACCAAGAAAAAAATTTTCGAATAATAAACTCCCCGACAATTAACAAATGTCGACTTTAAACAATTACATTTTTTTTTAATATTTCAAAAAATTCTGTGTCGGAATTTTTGTAGTTTAAAATATTTTATAATTTCGTCAATATTATTTTTTTAATTTTCTGTTACAGGGAATTTTTCAATTTGATTTAAAAATATGTATTATTATTTATTTATTATACCAATTATAATAATTATTGTAGAAAACTCGAGCTCTTTATCTAAACAATGCAGCACTATAAAGTTTTTCTTTGCGAAAAAAGTAACATTTCTCCATGTACGAAAAAAGTTGTTATCTTTCGGGTAATAAAATTATAATAAACGAGATAGGATCTCTTCGTAAAAGTTGCTCAGAATTGGAAGGCGAATTTCTCTGAGTTTCTAATCTGAGCTTTAATACTGAACTGAAATGATTTAGTGATAATAGTTTAGTTAATTGAACAACTGGAATTTCAGCGTTAAAATAAATTTCAGTTTAATGCATTAATCTGGTCACTTTTTCAATTTTTATTTACTTAATTTTTTAAAATTTTTATATAGTTTCTTTGTTATTCTTTTGTTATAATTTTTTTATTGCAATCCATTATTTTATTATTATTTTTTTAAGAGCTGCGTTCTTGAAGTTTTAAACAACGATCAATTTTTGAAAACAAAATCCATTAAAAAAAGAGGAAACAGAAAGATAGAATCCTCCTCCTCCTTTCCTTTTTTTATTATTATAAACTTTTTTATTACAAAAAGTGGAAAACATTTTTTTTTACCAAGCTGAAAAATTTTCTTTTTTGAAAGCTTCAACTTTTCCGAACATTTTAAATTAGACAAAAAATTTGTTTAAATTTGTTTATTTAATTTATTGATTTGTTTATATTACAATTTTTATTTAAAAAAATTTTTATTTGAATGAAGACGTTTTTAAGAACTGTGTTCTTATTGTTTTAAATAACGATCAATTTTTGACAACACAATCCATTA
>JAAAKG020113576.1:0-15361 GCA_010014905.2 Druon quercuslanigerum
TCCAAACATAATACATTTCTAAAAATTTCTAACATTGAAAAATTGTTATTTATTTAATTTCAATTTTTAATATTTTAATAATATAAGAATCTAATAAAAAGATTTCTTTCATGAAAATTGAGGTAACATTCACAACTCAATTAAAAGAAATCATAATAATCATTTATGAGCAAAATCTATAAATCGGAAAAGAATCTCTTGTTTAGTATCTCTCTTTAAAATAAAACCCACTGAAATAAAAGTTTTATACACATGAACCTGAAAAATCCACGATTCTGTGTATCAGGGTGGCTCAAAAACACTTATTTTTTTAGATGGCTACGATCTTCCCCTCCCATTTTATTCCAAATCCGAAAAAAATAAATTCCCTAATTTTAATTTATTTATTTTTTATTTTAACAGGTCCGCGTTTGGCTTGAAGTTTCCCATGTAAAATGCATCGGGAAAAATCACTTTTTTGAGTTTTTGGAATAATTTTTTAGGGTTCGAAAAAATGTGACGGAAAAGTATAGAGGCTTGTAGAGAATTAATTTATCCAATGAAGAATTTTATGTATCAGTAATATGGATTTGACACCCCTAACCCACCCCCGCGTTTACCTGAAAACTATCCTTAAAAAAATGTCCATTCTTCATGAAATTGACCTTCTGAGCACTATGTTCTGGTCTTTTTATACTTAAAATTATTAAAATTCGTCAAGTGGAATATTTTTTATCATTGGTTAATTAATTTTTAATTATTAAAAAAAAGAAATTCGTTTAGATAATTTTATTTTCGAAAATTTGTTGTTTTTTTTCTTAAAATTATTACTATTAATCTAGTGGAATATTTAATGACATTGGTTCATTAATTTTTCATTTTCTAAACAAAATGAATTTGTTTAAATAATTTTTTTAAATTTATTTTTCCCCTAAAAATTATTACTATTGGTCTAGTGGAATATTTATTAAAATTAGTTCATTAATTTTAAAATATTTTAGAAAATGGATTTTGTATAAATAATCCTGTCTCGAATTTTTTTTAGATAAAAATTATCACTGTGAGTTTAGTGGAATATTTATTAATATTGGTTCATTAATTTTTTATTGTGTTAATAAATTACGAGTTGAATAGTTTTATTACTTAAAAATAAATAATAATTTAATGTTTAAAAAATTACAAAATATTTGTAAATAAATTTATGTCACTTAATGGAAATAAACTTATAGCTCAACGAAATTTTTGCAAAAAAAACCATTTTTTTACAAATGAGATTTGTTTAAATAATTAAAAATTAATTAATTAATATTCCTAAATATTTCACTAGACCAATAATAATAATTCTTATGAAAAATTTCAAAAAAAAAAAAAATTTCATTTGTTTACACAATTGAAAATAAATGAACTAATGTTATCAAACATTTCACTAGAACAATAGTAATCATTTTTAAGGAAACACACAAATTTTCAAAAAAAATATACAAACAATATCCATTTGTTTAAACACTTAAAAATTAATAAACCGATGTTTATAAATATTCCACTAGACTAATATTAATCATTTTTAGAGGAAAAACAAATTTCCAAAAAAATTTATTAAAACAAATTTTATTTGTTTAAATAATCAAACATTATTTAATCAATGAAAATAAATATTCTACTAGAGCAATAATAATAACTTTAAGTAAAAAGAAAACGAGAATACAGTGTTCAAAAGGTCGATTTCATGCAGAATTGACATTTTTGGTTTTAGGGGTAGTTTTCAGGTATTCATGGGGGTGTGTTAGGGATGTCAAACCCATAACTCTGATGCATGAAATTCTTCGTTTGATAATTCTCTACAAGCCCTTATACTTTCTCGTCGCATTTTTTGAAACCCTAAAAAATTATTCCAAAAACTCAAAAAAAGTGATTTTCCCTATTAATTTTACATGGGAATCTTCAAGCTAAAACCGGAACCTGTTAAAATCAAAATAAACAAAAATAAAAAAATTATGGAATTTATTTTTTCGGATTTGGAATAAAATGGAGAAATCGTTTCCCTCTAGCCTGCAAAAAAATTTTGCCATGCATTTTTGAACCACCCGTTGCATTTATTTATTTTGAGTTTTTTTTAATGCCTTCACCTTTCAAGCAGGGAAATCAACATTTCCTAACAAAGAAAGGCACGGAAGATTTTTTGATGATACTTTTGGTGTCAGAAATTAATTCACAATAAACGTGGGAATCATATCCTAGCAAGGAAAGTCGTTGAAATTATTTAAGGGTTCCTTTAACATCCCCTAAATATACAAACCAGAAAATGGAAATTAAAAGAAAATTAATTTAAACAATTAAAAAACACGAGAGATTTTTCTATTTAATTATTCGGGTAAAAATCCATTTGAAATAAGTTCAGAAAGCATTCTCTAACATGTGAAGTGTTTGAATTTATTCTGAGGGTTGTCTTAACATCCATCGAGAATGAATAGTTGAATTTAATTCAAGGATATTTTAACATCTTCCTAAACATCCAAATAAGGCAATTGGGTTAAAAATTCACTTAAGAATAAGTTCAGGTGAACTTCTTCTACCGGAAAAACGGTTTCAGTTTATTTTTAAGATTGTTACAACATCTCTCACATATTAAAGTTAGGAAATTGATATTTCCTAAAATTCAAAATCACGGCAAATTTGTTTATTATACTACTGGGCTCGGAAGTCACGTTACATTCAATGTGACAAACTTCTATCTGGAAAGATAATTATATTCGTTTTAAGGGTTGCTATAACATGCCTTATACACTTATAAAACAGGATATGAGTAGAATAACAATGTTTAAGTAAAAATTATTGATTCATCTGAAAATTTTCTTTTGAATTATTGATCTGTTGTTTAGAAATTACAAAAAAAATTTATAGTTAGACATTTTGTGGAAAACCCATTCTCTGCACATGTTGTGTGGTTTTCTTTTAATTAGGAGATAATTGTATTGAATGGTATCATAAATTCCTTTTGTTAGGGAGAGAAAAACAATATACAAAAATTGTTCAACAAATAGGAAAGGATGAAATGATTCATAGAAAACTAAACTTCTTTGAATAAGCAATAGCGTGATTGTTTGCAAAATGTCATAGAAAATAATAGAATAGTTACAACTGGAAAGTGATAAAAGGGGATCGAAAAGTGTTTAATACTTTGATATTAAATTATAATTTGTAAAATAGTAACATGGTAAGAATTTGAATAACTGTATAAAAAGGGCAGAATTGTTCTGAAGGGAAAGTTACAAAACGACGTAGAAAATTATAAAATTATTAGAAAGGAATATAGAAAGGAAAATCCTAAAACAGTTTCGAATGAAATTATGAGAATGAAGAAATAAACAGAAGTGATAAGTCATAACGAATTATAAAAACCTATATCTACTATAAATTACATTAACTTTTATCTGTCACCACCAGGAAAAATTTACATAGAAAAGTAGACATTTATTAATTTATTCAAATGATCATGAAACTCATCACATGTTCTCTCATTTTAGCCCACCACAATGTCACGCCTACTCCTATCGTGTTTAGTCTCAAATAAATATTCTCCAATAAAAATCAACATCTTTAAAACTGCCCAAATGTCAAAACACCTTTATTTTCTTAAGCCATACAATTTAAAGCATTTTCAATTCTCAGGCGCGAGTTTTTAAAGAATGTTCCGTCATGATTTGACCATGAGCTGCAAAAAATCGCACTAGGAGTTATATGAGAAGGTGACAAGTGTGCTTCGAGAACAATGTACTATAAAAAATAAGCCCAGAGGTGGGGTAGTTTCTCCCTTGGTATTGAGTTGCACCCCAGAAAAATTGGGGTAGCACCCTTTGGCAAGGCATTAAGTTTATAATATACTGGAGTATTATGAATGCCAGGTTTTATAGAAGTGATCTAGTTTTCACCTTCTGTCGCCAAAGGGTCGGCTCCGAGGTACACCGGGTGATTAAGTCCCATTCACATTAATTATATCGATCGATCGTGACTTGGAGCCGAGAAAGTTAAGTCGGCATAACGAAAGAAAGCTGCTTCGAACTCTTGTTTATTATGAGAGGTTGTTCTTGTCTAATGATGAACATTGAACGTCGTTTATGATCTTTCTAGAAAATCTGACTTCAAAATTATTCTTGTTTAATCCACTTTATTATCTGGATACTGATAATTAAAAAATACTATTAAAAGGGTATCCCCCTTTTTTAAATAATAAATTGAAAACGTGATTTATTACTTTCATACTCTGAAACACAATTGAGGTTTGGGTGCAATATTATAAAGGAAAATATATTTATGGCTTGCTTCAAATCTTCAGTTAAAAAAGGCATTAAGGCATTATTTGCTCTCTTAATATAGACTATATAATTATTTACCTAATTTTTGTATTCGAATTTAGAAACTTTCTACTCAGCTTTAAAATAATATACTATATCTCCATCATTCCTCGTTTCCCCATTTCTGTTTATAGCATCTTGTCCTAAAGCATCAATTTTTATCATAGTTTGTGGTTTAATACTTCACACTTTTATTTCTTAAGAACTCTATACAATTCTATCATACTTTATCATTTTTTATCATTTTATATTTCCAAAAATGCTACAAATTTCTACAGCCTGTTTTTGCTGATTTACTGTTCGCTCTCTTTTTTAAAATGTCATATTTCTCTGTTATATTTTGCCGTCTAAAATATCAATCGATTACTCTCATTAAAACGAATAAATTTAGTAATTAAAATACTGCTGTGATCACCAAATTTTGAATATTAAAAGTTTTAAAAAAATGTTATAAACCAAAAAGTGAAAAGATGCTTAAGATTACAATTTTGTATGATGTATGGACATTCTCTTTAATTAAATTAAGTAACAACGAACCCGTGACGACAAAAATAATAGTTTATGTTGCCTAATGTTGCTGTCAACCCTGTTATAATAATTATTCTTACAAATATATAATTTTTCAAATTCATTTTTTGTTGTTTTTACGATATTTAGTGGATCAACTTCAACGATTTTTGTTAGAAAAGATGTATTTCATTACATTCTACGCATATTTTTTTTTCTTTAACATAATCAACATTTTCTAAAAATAGCATATAAATCATTTTTTTTTAATATTAAATCGAAAAACCAAAAAATTTTCTGATCTGACGCGGCTCTAAATTTAGTCAATACTGGGAAGGATTTAATAGTATGGGAGAGCTTTTTTATGATAAAAGTGGGCCCTAATGCACTATCTTTATCGACAGAGTTTCGTGGCTTTAATACTATATTACTATAACTATCCTACGTATTAAAATGTTGAACAATAATGTGTTGTTAAATTTGATTTTCCCATGATTTTCAATGTTTTTCGGATACCAATATATAAAATGGACGTGTTGAGCTAAGTACGTCATCGTTCCTACAGTATACCAACATATAGATAGACATACATAAACATATACATACAGCCATACATACATAAGGACAGACATATATACAGACATACATTCAGATATACCCACAGACATACATGCAGGAATACATACAATAATACATACACGCAGCCATACAGGAAAACATACAGACATACATACAGAAATGCATACAGGGATACACACATAAATACAAACAGTACAATACAATACAATACGAACAATCAAGATTTGATAAAAGTCAACGAAGTTCAATTTTATATACAACTAACACCTTCTCATTATAGAATGAAATTGTAAAAAAGATTAGTTTTACAACGTTCTTAGATATTGCTGGATCGAATATTTAGTGTCATCTGAGCCCCACGATTTTTCGTTTGACAGTTTTTACAACTTTTCAATTTTTTAAAATAATAATTCATAAAGAAAAGCATCGCTCTTCAAAATCACGAGCAGAATTTTTTATCCAGCTCGATTTTCGATCCAACGATACCTATTACGTTTTTACACACATTTGTGTGGAGAATAAGCAAACACGTATTTTTTTATTTTTCTCTAAGATGAAAGTCACGAAAGTTATGGTGATTTCAAAAATTACCTCAAAATGTGGCGTTAAATATTTTTTCATTCTGTTTTGCTCACTTAACGTGGATTTGAAAGCTCTTTCTTCTTAGGTTGAGTTTTTTTCAAAAGGCTGAAACTTAAGAAAGTTATATCTGTTTTTCGAAAAAAAATTCAAATGCGACTTTCTCCGAAAGGCCACGGTTTTTATTTGCTGAATATTTTTTTAGAGATAGCTGATTCAAGTTCTAAAAATTGCGTTATACGGGAATTTCCACTTCTATTTTATGTAGGAGTAAAAAATAAATTTTTTTCATGCATTATTTTGTTTTATGTGAAAGATTTATAATAATAATTAACTTATTTATAATGTATAATCGTTTATAAATACATAAAATAAAAAAAGTTAAACACAATCTAAAAAAGCTGTTTTCTAAAATATGAAACGGAAAAGGTCCTGTAGATGAAATCGGAGGATTAGTTAAGCACTACGCGAACAATCACAATCTTTAAAAATCTGTTGGTAAAACAATACAAAATGCATCCGTCATTCTAGATGAAAATCAAAAATATATGACTGCAATAAGTTTAATTTATTCGCCTAAAGATGAAGTTAAAAAGTTCAGGGAAAAGAAGCTATTAAAATGAAAAAAGGAACTACCAGAAATTCAAAAAAGTCGTTTTTGGAAGACTACACAGAAAACAACGAAGTTAAATTATTTGTATCTCGAGCAGCGCAAACTACAATAGTTGAAGTTAAAGAAACAGAGAATTAGTATTATTTATGTAAAAAAATTAATAATAAGTTAAAAAATATTATTATAAGGATTTTTACATAAAAAACACGAATGAATGAAAAAATATATTTATTTTTTATACTATATAAATTATAATTGGAAATTCCCGTATAGCGGTAACTTTTTTAGACCTTGTAATCAGCTATCTCTGAAAAAGTTTTCAGCCAAAAAAACGATGCAAAAAAGAAAGAGCATTAAACTCTAAGTTAAATGAGAAAAACAGAGTGAAAAAATATGAAAAATTAAGGAAAAAAGAGTCAGTTGAAAATTTTTGTGCGATGACGTTAGATTTTGAGGTCATTTTTGAAACCGCCATAACTTCCGTAACGTTCATCTTAGAGAAAAATCAAAAAAATCTGTGTTTGCTTATTGTCCATACTTAACAGCGTATTTCTATTTGGAACCGATCGGTAAGGGCTGCTCTACCATGCCGCTTGATTTGAGCTGTAATTGTTATAAAATTATTAAAATAATATTATTTGAGAATTAGTGTAGTTAATTGTTTATAACATCAATTTATTTAGAATCCGCTTGTGTTAACATAAAACGCAAAAATTGATCTACACTACAAATGTGGTTCTTCATCTTTGAAAATGGCGTTTACAGTCTATCATGATTGTAAAATAAAAATAAAATAATTCAGGTTTTTTTTTAAAGTTCTGTTTCAATAAAAAGTTATAGTCAGGATTTGACAACATTTTTGAAAGGACCCATATATATATACTTTTGTAAAATTACTAGGTGAACGCTAGAAAATGAGCAAATGTAGACTTCATCTAAAGATAGAATCAGTGAATCAGTATGCTGTCCTTTACTTTTCTTATATGTACTACAAACTAGGATATCCGTATAATTTCTTTCCCTTTAAGTTTTCAATGGGTCAATGTCGTCTTCGTCTACCTATCTGTCTAATGCCTTATCCGTTAAGCTTAAAGAGAAGAAATTCCTGAGTCACTATCGCGTCGATTCATGTTGCATCAGGTTCAGTCGAACGGAAGACGCGTTTGCACTTGCACTTTGTAGCTCCGTGCTCAATCTGTATACGAATCACGCGCTTCGGAGAACTTCTACACATGTCATTGAATGAATTTTTTGCAATTAGTACGTGGGAGAGACGCAATAGGAAACGAAAAGGAAGTCCTTCCGTTTCAGTTTATAACTTTGCCAGAGCTACAATGCGTGAAAGTTCATTTCTTATGGAATTTCTTTCCGTTATTTTTCCCGTTCATAAAACTCTACTCAAATGTCTTGTTTAAAAATTGCAACATTTATTAACACAGAGTATAACATTCAATACACTTTTTAGGTGACTGCTATTATTTATATATAACTTTAGCAACTTCAGACCAACAAATAATTTCTTTTGACCATTCAATTAATTAAAACTAGCTTGCAGTTGCACGCCAAAATGCGTGCACATAAAAGTACTCAGTCAACATCAACTGGCGTTAAAAGGCAAAAGAATTCTTTTTCTTTGTTCTCTCCTGTTATAATTTGAAAATCTAAACCATTTTACTACATTTTTTAAGAATTATACTTGGTTCATTCAACAATTAGTTACAAAAAATGGAGAGCCACAATTTTTTAGATATTATTTAAGATACATTATTTTTCTGCTTTAAAGTGAAAAATATTTGTATTTGTAGAGCACGTAACTTTTAAAATTTGAAACATTATTGCCATGTAAAATCTTCTCATTTTTAACCACTGTTAACAAAAAGCAAAACACCAGTCCAACAAATTTCATTTTGTAATGCACATCTATATGCCAAAAGCTTTAATTTCAAACACTTGTCAGGAAAATCGAAGCACCAAAAAAATCCAGACGATGGTCCCAGAAGCGAAATTTTCCCATTTTCATAATTTTCTACCTACTGATATCAAAGAAACATCACTATAACAAAGCGAATTTTAATATTTAATGAAGATTTTTTGTAGTGATTTTCGTGAATATCTACACTCATAACAGAAAAGCCATACAATGACATAGGAAAATCAGGATAATAGAAAAACTTTAGGCATGCACTTGTCGAAAAAAAGAAATTTCTTACTTTTCTCTGTTTTAACCCATGATAACAAAAAATATCACTACAGCAGACATAATTGTATTTTTTCCAACATAGTCATCTAAAAGAACGAAACATCCCCATTTTTCTCATTTTTTACACACTGATAAGAAAAAAAGTATACTTTAAGATAGCCATTTCCCAAAAATTTCATTTAATTCCATTTCAGCCATTCCCAAAAAATGGAACTATTGAGAATAATAGAAAGAGCTAAACTTCTATATTTTTCTTATTTTTCAACCCCGGATGACAAAAAAACATCACTATCGTATGTAAGAAATTATTGTTATGAACATTTTTATGTCAAAACTGTGAAATTGAGACATTACTAAACAGACTTTTACCCGATGATATAAAAAATACTATGATCTAGCAAATTTTATTTTGTAATGCATATCTACATTTCAGGACGTTCAATATGAAAAATCTTCGAAGACCATCGAATTGAAAGAAAAAAATACAGCATAGTGGTAATATGAAAATAAATCAATAAAATAGGTAATATTAAATATTGGTTTGGCCCTCACATCCTTACAAGGGCCCCCTGGCTACAAAATTTTGCGGGCCCCTCCTTCCCTTAATTTTTTAAAACTGTAATAGGCTTAAATTTGGCATGTTTATTCAAGGGAAATTTTAAAAGAGCTGAAAATTTTTTTATAATTTTTCCTAATTTTTAACCGATTATTAGTTTAAAGATTCATTTTGTCAAAAAAGTAGATGGTGAGCCGCGGGTCCTACACGGTCCCGGAGCCTGGCCAGCGACCCCTTTGTGGGGGCCATGAATATGGGCTTTGATTTTCAAAAATTTATATTATATACTCATACTAAATGTGACATGCAGATAAATATCTAGGATAGATATAAATAATACACATGTTATAATTTAAAACCATCTATACGTTAAGCGACAACTTATATGTATTACTCATATCGGTGTTTAAAAATGTTATAACGAAGTTCATGTATCCCTACATGTTATACCCCACAAAGATTAGACTAAACAATCTGCAACGTGATCCCCCTTATCTTTAACTCTAAAAGAGAAATACAAATTCAATTTCGATAATTTGTAGCGACACTCGTTTATTACAAAATAAACCGGTTTTCTACTCTTCCTGAGAGATTTCTGAAGAAGAATTATTTGAATCGAAAAGGAAGAGACAAGTAACGACACGAGTGGTGATAACGATAAGAATACAAGGATCTTTAAAAGTGTTTTAGTCCTCGTTAAATTTGTGTCATGACGAGTCTCGAGACAAGTGGAAGGATAACCTCTTAATTTTCCTGACACTTTCTGAAGCCCTAACTCCGCCTTCGGATTACCCTAATAGTGCTGGACAAAGACTTGGACTAGTCTGGTCACGCTTCCTAATTGTGGAATGTCACAAGTATTTCAGAAGGTGCTTTATCAAGTCATCATCTTATTCAGTTCAAGTTTATATAATAAATTTAATTTGACTGTTCGAATTTAATCTTTTTTTTTCTCGAATTAATTACGGTTTGTATCCGAGGATTTTTTTGCAATGAATAGCTATGTTATATACAAAGTCTAGTTTTGAATAAAATTTTTTTCTTACAAGTAAGAGATTTGAATCAACAATTTAATCATTTGCATTAAAAACTAATGGAACTCATATTTAATTATTGTTTCTTTTTAACATTTATACTATTTTTTATTATAAATTACTTATATTGTATTTTTACAAACTTAAGTATGGAGCACATATTTAAAGTCACTCATATGAAAAAAACTTTTTTTTTGCTTTTTTTTCCGGTTGGAAAATATTTTTATTTTATCGAATTAATTAAAAGAAAAATTATTTTATTTGTTTCGATACATACATTCCTGTTAGGGGCCGTGTATAAACTACGTTACCAATTTGAGCAGGGAGTTGCTCGCGTCAAGAACTGCAGTTTGTAACAGGAGCAAATAAAGTTTCGCCTGTTTCATTATGATAAATTCCAACATTGTTTTCTTAAAAATCACATTCTTTGTTCAAACTTCACACTCTTTCCTCTGATCTCCTGTTACCTTTTTTTAAAGAATTTTTTTCTTTTTTTCAAAAACCTTCCCCTTTTTCTCGGATTCTCACTTTAATACGAACTAAATAAATAGATAACAATAAGAAACTCTAACTATTTTTGTTAAACAATTTTTTCTTGGTTTAAATGACTAATAATATATTTTTCATTGAGAATTAATCTCGTTTGCTTCAAAATTTGACTATTTAATTGCCACTTTAATTATTTTGGTGAAAAATTCAACTACTTGTTTACAGGTTGAACAAACTTTTAAAAACATTCATTTTTTTCTGGTTAAAGATGCATCTCTGGTTGAAACTTCAAATATTTCTTTTTTTGGTTAAAATGTATCTTTTTCAGTTAAAAATTTGTCTTTTTCATTAAAAATTTATATATTTTATTCAAAATTTGTATTCTTTGGATATTTTTCTTGGTTAAATGTTGAACTCTTTTGGTAAAAATTCATTTTTTTGTAAAGATTAATTGAATTCATTTTTTAAGAAACTTGTGAATATTCTATTTTTGGTTGAAAATTTATATATTTTAGTTAAAATTTTTAATTTCGGGTTGAAAATTCATGTGTTTTCCTCAAAAATCATCTTTTTGAAGAAAATTATTCTTTTTGCTTGAAAATGTATCCTGTTCGGTTGAAAATGAATATTTATGGTTCAAAATGAATCTGTTTTAGTAGAAACTTCACTCTGTTGGGTTAAAAATTCAACTGCTTGGCTGGAAATTAATCTGTTTTGGTTGAAGGCGTATTTATTTTCTTCAAAATCCGTCTTTCCTGGTTGAACGCGATTGTTTTTTATTTAAAATTAGAATATTTTTTGCTTCATATATCAACTATTAAATTTTTTGTTCAGAATTAATCGACTTCAGTTAATAAATAAACTGATTGGTTTATAGTTAAACTAGTTTATAAAAAACTAATTTCTTTAGTAAAAAATTTAGTTATTTCCTTGTAAAGTACCTGCGTTTATTAAAAACAAAATATTTTTGAACTGAAAATTCGGGGGTTTTCTATATTTGTCATTTTGCTTAAATATGAAACTCTTTGGTTAAAAGTTATTTTTTTTTATTAAAGATTAAACTATTTTGTTAAAAATGCATCATTTCTAGATAAATTCGACTGTTTTTTTCCAATTAAAATATTTTTGGTTGAAATATCAACTATTCCATGCTTTATTAAACATTCATTTTATTTACTTAAAAAATGAATTACTATGTTTAAAGTTGGTAAAAACTTTATAATTTTTGGTTGAAAATTTAATCATTTGGTTGTTTATTAAGTTTTTTATTTAAAACACATATTTTAGTGTTGAAAATTTCGGGTTTAGTAGAAAATTTATCTTTTTGCCTTGAAAAATGAAACATTTTTTTGAAAATTTACCTCTTTGATAAAGCTGTTTCGTCAAAAAATCATATTTTCGTGTTGAAAATTTTACTTTTTTGTACATACTTCGTATTTTTCGTATCAGAATTTAACAATTTTGTTCAATAATCGTCTTTTTGGTAGAAAATTATACTTTTTGTTTGAAAATTCATCTTTTTCATTGAAAATTTAATTAGTTGATTCAATATTAAGTTACTTTGTCAAAAATTAATTTTGTTTATGTTCACACCAGCCATTGGCAATTTAACTATTTGGTTGAAAATTCGTCTGTTTTGTTTGTTAATTTCAACTCTCTGAAAATTTATTATTGTTTGGAAACATTTGTTCTTCAATTAAAAATTGAACTAATTCATTTAAAATGTATCTTTTTTGAATAAAAATTCTTGTTGACAATTTCTCCCAATTTAAATCGTAGTTTATAGACAGCCCCTTGCCGATAAACCGTTAAAATCTGATCCTAAAAAGTACGCGGAATTCGGTGTTTATCTAGCTGCAATAAAAATAAAGGCACAATAAACATTCTCATTGTCCAAAAGATTTTTTTTTTATTCACTGGGGTGCTAAAAATTCCGCAAAACTACAGGTAATGGTAAATATGCAATGTTAATAATATGTATTATTGCTGGAAAATCGTTTGCCTCTGTGCTAATTGACAAAACTTTCTGGGCAAAATTTAAAACTGTTGATGTACCTGTATGAGGAATATTTCTTGTACAGCTCAATAATAATCTTCAATCTATAATCAGAAGCTTTTAAATGTAGCAAAGACCTGAACCCTTAAAATTTATAAATGTTGATAAACATCTTTAGGATCTGATAGAACATCTTTTCTCTCCTTGTCCTGCAACACCACATGTGATATATTGGTTAATCCGATAAAAATGAATGCACGTAAAATACGTCTTCAAATAAAAAAAAAACAGACTAAACAATAATTGATTCTCTGAACTGGAAGATAAGTTGAACTCAAAACTAAATTTGTCCACAGTCATGAAATGGAATTGAAACAAGGTCTTGAGAAGTTTAAGAAGAGTCTGGTTTGCCGGCGCTTTTCTATTATGCATATACGTATAGTAGCACTTGTGAGCGCATACACTTTGCTGTGAGTAAGTGCAACGCAGCACGTAAGCAGGTACTTAAGACACGAGCGTAGGTTGGCAAGTGAACAGGTAACCCGATAATCGGCATATCCAAGAAGGGCCTGATGCACCTATTAAGGCCCAATAACGACACATAATAGCTCCTATGGGCTCCAAGGCATTGCGAACAGCCGTGCTGCGCAACAGAGACCACAGACGTGGAAAAGAGAGAGATGCCAGAAGATCCAAGAAAATACTTGGCTCATTGCAAAGCGTGACTAAGCTAAGAAGTTTCAGCTCTAACGTACCTCGAAACGATGGAATTTCTTGTTCCGTGACAACACGATGGATTCCAACCCGAGAAAATGACATTTATAGGCTCCAACCTTCAAAATCAGTTCTATCTTTCCATAAGTCAAATACCCCCGTGAAAAATTTGATCTATTTGAAATGGGGTGGTCAGAAGGCCTCCTCAGAGAATACGTTTGGGATAGGATATGTATTGAGTGAGAATATGGTATGTTAATTCAAAAAAGAAAATTTACTTTAAAAAATGGTAATGCCAAGTGACCAGAGCGATCTCAAGATGTTTAAAACTTTGTGTTCTGAATTTTTTACTTTCATTCGTTTCGTCAAATATCATCACTTAAAAACAATCGTTAGGAACGGTTTACTACAATCCTTAGCAACGATCAATAAAAACCCGAAGCAGCAATCAATAAAACTCCCTAGCCACGGAAAATAACATCCTATATCAAGATTTAATAACACCGCCTTGCAACCGAAAACACCAGCCCTTAGCTGGTTTTTTCATTCATTCCATATATCCATATACATTCCAAATCAACGGAAAATTTAAAAACAATCTTAAGCAACCGTCAACATTAATCCTTAGCACTGTTTAATAACATCCTCTATTAATTTTGAATAACAACCCTTATTAACGATAATTACAACCCAAGTCAAGACAATACAAGTAAATGACAATAAAATATCAAAGGACAATAACAAACCTTAGTAAAAATCAATGAACTCTCAATAACATACCTTAGCTAATAACATCAGCTCGAAATTAAAAATAATAACATTAAGTAACTGTCAATATTAATCCTTAGCATTACTCAAAAACAACTTCTAGCAATGGTCAATAAGAACCCTTAGCAACGACCAATAACAATCCTTATTAACGATCAATACAACTTCCCAGAAATTACCAATAACAACCCCTAGCAACAGTCAATAAGAACATGAGCAGAAGCTGATTACATCCCATAGCAAAGAAGAATAAAAGCCCTTATCAACAGAACTTCCTAACAACCAATAACAATCCTTAGCAATGGTAAAAAAGAACCGTGATCACCGTGGGGTACAGAATGTCCCGAGGCATACTGATTTTGAGTATTATAACTAGTGATAGTATGGATGCCACAGAACAAATGCTATATTTAAATTATGTTATTTTATCTATACAAAGCTTTTAAACGATAGTGGTATTTTGGTAGGTCAATTAAATATTTGTTTCATTTCAATTTGAGTTTGCTTTCATACACTTTTCTTTTAAATTAATTATCTATTTTCTATAATTTTAGGACTCGGTTCTTTGAATCAATTAATATTGTATTAACTTTATTCCATACTTATTCTGAACAATATATCGCATCTTAAGATCACAGAAATATTTACTTATAAATAAAAAATGTTTTTATTTCCAAGAAATGTTAGGTATAATTTATATTATTTTATTATTTTTATTTATATTATTGTATTATTATTTTATATATCTCATTAGGCTATATATGTACATCAAGTACATTATTTTGAAACACGAATCTCTTATTTCTGACAATTAATAAAAATGATAAAGTAGATATTTCGGGTTTCAATCGTGTACAAAACTACGAATTTTGCCGAAATGAACTTAATAAGTTTTTCGATTTTATTAATCCAATTCACATCCAATTCACCATGGAAATTGAACAAAAGGGAAAATTGCCTTTCTTGGACGTACTAGTTTACAAAAATCAGATAAT
>JAAAKG020113587.1:0-15361 GCA_010014905.2 Druon quercuslanigerum
TTTAACTTTTTTGATTTTGGTTAAAAATTTATCTTTTTGATTTGAATATTGATATTGTAGGAACCCTGTAAAAGATGCTGTTTATTTTAATTTTTAACAACAATGATTTAAAAAAATTTATTTTCCAAGTTTTATTATATAATTTTCATTTTTTATCATTATTAAATGTATAATTGTCCAAATTTTTATAGAGGTATATTATTTAAACATGTTCCAATATTATATAATAAAAAAATAAATCAAATTATTTGCTGAATGAATGATTTTTACGATTATCCATAATTTTATTTTTTTAAGTTACATTGCGAAAATTTTTAATAAAAACAACATGATGGTTTAGTAGTTTTTTGTTAGGATTATTATTGTTTAAATTAAAACAAATTTAATAAACAAATGCATTGGTCAGGAATTTGCCGACAGAAAAATGTCTTTTTCTTTGTCAATTATTTTTTTTGAATAAGGAAATTGATGATAATTTTATCAAAATTCATAATTTGGTGATTAATTTTATGCCACTTTTAAAAAAAATCTTTAATAAACTAATGCACTTTTGGGCATTTAACGGCTATAATTTTTTTTTTACAATGCCAGTCCTTTTAATGGGAAACTTCATGACAATTTAAGAAACATTTATAATTAGTTTACAAAGTAAAGAATTTTTTTAAACAAATATAATTAAAAAATACAATTATCCATCATTTGTTGACATGAAAATTCGATGTCAACTTTTTTAATTTTAATTTTTAATTTGACAGACCATTATCTTTTATGTTAAAAATTATAATACTTTCAGGACATTGATCTTTTTGGCCTGAAAACTCGACAGTTTGGTATGAAATTAAATTGTTTGGTTTGAAATTTACAATGTATATTGTATAAGTTAAAAATAAAATTATTCAGTAGGAAATTAATGTATTTTTTTGAAAAGTCCTCTTTTCAGGTAAAAACGTATTCTTTTTTGTTGATTAAAACTTATAATTACATTGTAAATTGTAATTGTGTTACAATTATTATTTGTTTTGTAAATAATCATAAATGAAAACATGGAAAAAATTATTTTAAATAAGAGTGTCGCCGTTACTTCATCCAATAAATTCGCGCGAAAACATTAATTATTGATATTTAATTATTTATTGATTATGAATTAATTAATAATTATTTCTTCTTTATTAAAAAAATAATTTGTGGCTAAGTAGGCACAAATCCACTTGCTTCGAACTATTTTTTTCGATAACTTACAAACCGCAAATTTGTTTACTATAAAATTAATAGCAATATAACACTTTTAAATTTTTTCGTGTAATTCAAAGTCATTAAAAATGATTTTAATGTCAAAATGCCTGCTGTATTACTGTTGCAACATATTTTAAATGAATGAATGTTGGTATTTATATGAATGCAGATAATGTATTGTATGCTACAATAAATTTAGATATTTAAAAATAGTTATCTATTCATTTCTTAGTTAATTTTCAATATTAGCTTCAATAATTTTTAATTAAAAATCCCTACATAGAATTTAAAATTATCGCAGAGTTTTTTAGAGTATTAAAATCAAACTTAAAATTTAGTAGAGATTGTGAGAGGTGTAAATGAGAACTTGGAAAATACTGCAAAAATTTTGAAGAGGCTCAAGAGGATTAAAATTGTACTAAATAAGACCTAAGAGAATCAAACAAGGATGACGAGTATTAAGGACTGAATATTTTTTTCCATGCAGATAGAAGAACATACTTTATTATATCATTTACCACAATGCATCACTTACACATCACTTTTTCAATAAAATAAAAATCGCTTCTTAAAAAACCTAAAAAAAACATCAAATGACTCTCGGTGATCGTTCTATGCTTTGTCCCCGCCATCAACCAATTCGCGTGGACAATAAGCATGAAATCACATCAAACTAACCGTGATGGTTTGACCGACAAATTGCGCGAAATGATCACGAATAAAAAAGAAAGAAGCAGTATGAAGAAAAAAAAATAAAAAAGACAAGAAGGAGCAATTGGATGACCATGCTACGCTCTGTGAGACCGGATGCCAGGCAATCATTTATTTTATATTAATCATGCTCAGGGGCAGGAAGAGGCTTAAAGGTATTAAGAAGGGGTCGGGGGTTAATTCGAAACGAGAGGGCTCGAAGGTGAATAAAAGTATCCTCGGGCTTTGGTTTTGTTCTTTATGTCAACTTCTAGATAAATATGTGAATAAAAGAGGGGGGATGAGGAGCAGGAAAAAAAGCCGGTGCATGTCATTAGCCATGATGGGAACCCCGGATGGCCTCTGTGAATGTAGAAGAGAAGGAAACTGCCTTCATGGAAGTCTTAGACTTGGATTGACAGATCCTGTACACGCGTATCACGATTACAGCCTTTGTTGCCCCGGTCATGCCCGTTGCCCCCTGCGAATAGTCTTGCTTCTTCCTCTTCTCGTTTTTTTTCTATCTTAAGTTTCATCGCATCAAATTCTCGATGCAGTTCTTCCGGTTTACTGGAGAAGTTTCTTGAAGAATTAAACTTTAAGAAAATTAAGTTAGATTAATATCCAAATTAAAAATCTCGTTTCACGTTCAATCATCAAATTGATGCAAACTCCTGTAAAAACAAGAATTCTAAGACCAAATTTGGACCACCAGGAACAAACAACAAATGCTCAAATTTTAATCTGACACGTGCCCTTCCTTCTCTTTTTCTTTCTTTCGTCTTTGTTATTTTCATTATTATCAAATCTCACTAAAAGAACAGTTGAAATAAAAAATATAAACAATAGCACCAAAGAATAGTTGTTCTTTCTTTAATACCTGAGAATCGAATGAGGGTCAGTAGGTCAATTTGTTGTAAAGACCCTAGAAATATCTGTCATAATTAAATCTGAAATAGAGAAAGTTAAAGAAAAACAAGATTTATGAAACCTCACCGTTAAATATAATTAATCATATTAATATAACTTTTTTTAATTTATCCAAATCGGTTTTTAAACTATAAGATAACTATTTTTGTGTTTTAATATAAAGCATTTCCATTAATTCTCTATTTCTCTGATTACTTTCACTATGCAAAGTTTTAACAATTAACCAATCAAACTCATGGTCAACATCAACAAATTCCTTTGTAAGCCTTGCCAGAACACTCTTATAACAAAGTCCTAAACGAACATCACTTTTGTATTTCCCCGAGTAAAAAAAAAATTATGCGTGATCAAACATAAATTATGCATGATCCATGAAAGATTATATACAATCATAGTTGATATCATATACATTTATATATGATTTCATACATGGACACAATTTTATAAAATTGTTTTCATATATCATCACATGCATAGTTGTGCATGATCATTCATGTCCGCGCATGCAACCATATATGACAAAATTGAAATCAATCATGATTGATTTATAATGACATATATAACCATGTATGACTTGTCAAAATAAATTGAGTCATATATGAGACCAGATGTGTAGTCATTAGTCTAGAATTCTTCAGTTTCATTGAAGATAGTAAAAAATAATTTATGTTACAGATTATGCATTGAAAATTGCTGCAGAAAAAAATTAGAAAATTCCTAATAAAGAATGATTAATAATATCATTTCTCAACGTTTAAAGGAGACGAAACTACAGCAAAAACAATATACATCCATTGACTTTAATAACAGCAATTAAAAAAGACAACTTTTGTAATAGTTATGTATTTGATGAAAATTTTTCAATAAAATCAAGGAATAAGTTAACATGTATGTGTCATAAATCAATTTAGTATGATAATTTATGCCTATATATGATACAAAGTCGCATACATGGGTCATGTATATCTATATATGAGCTGGAAACTACAATTTCTCCTCATAAATGGATATACATGGAACATGCATGTTTATTTAAAATCATATATGACCAATTTACATGTATGAAACGTCCATACTTTTTCATATACAATCATACATAATTTTTTTTACTCGGGACTCTATCCTAATATTAAGAACCAGTCTGTCCTGAGTAACTTATTTGACAGATCCTGAAAGTGATCTTGTAGACAACACCAACTTTTTCAAAATTATCTGAAGGATTTTTACAAAAATCACTATCCACTTTAAATGGTATACGAAAAATAGTACAAATTTTGAATTTTTTTAACATAAGTTCAATAGTTGTAGAAATTTAACCCAAAATATACAAAATATTAATCTGTTTCTTTTTGATTTGTTGAATTCGATTAGCAACATGTTTCTCAATTAACTTTTGTGGGTAATGATTCAGAAAAAGGATATTCGTAACAATATTTAAATTTCTTGTGGGAAATGAAAAGTGTGACAAACCTAGAGCTCTGCCAACTACATTCTTGATTACTGCAACTTTGTTTTGAAAAGGATGAGAAGAAAAGAAATTTAAAATTCTGCCTGAATATGTACTTTTCCTAAACCAATTGGCAGTAACGTTACCATGCCGACCCTTAATCACTTCTATATCCAAAAAAATGATTCTATTATTGTAATGAGCAGAATTTCCTGAAAATAATATCAAGAATCCAACGACAAAATTTGGACAATCAGCATAAAATGTTCCCATTCCAATCTGAAAAAAATCTTCTTCTTCCCTAATAAAGAAAAAAAAAGAATTTATTTTTTTGGGCAAAAACAAAAAAAGAGAAAAGATAAAATGAGATTGTAACCGTCCAAATCCCATTCCCTTTCTATTTTTTAACAAAATTCTCATTTATAAATAATTTTTTTTCTTTCCTGCTTTTTTTATAAAACCACAAAAAAAACATTTTTAAATATAATTACCAACGTTATGGCACTCATGCAGCATTCTATGCTGATTGTACAAATATGGTCGTTGGATTCTTGATATTATTTTTAGGAAATTCTGCTCATTAACTTGATTATTGGGCGGTAATAAGATTTGAAATGTGAATTTAATCTGATTTAGGATTCTTCAATTCTGCTATTCTGCTCTATTTCATGAGTAAATTGAAGTTTTGGATAAAAACTGTTAAAAGCATCAATGGCCATCTGCAACTTTTCCAGAGGAACACATAATAAGGTATCGTCGACATACCGAAAATAAAAAGGCAAAGCAAAATTTAATTTATTAAAAGCAAAAACCTTCACATTTTTCATTACTATTTCTGCTAAAATCAAAGAAATTAATACCAAACTTCTGTCTATAAAAAGATCCATCAAATTAAAAAAAAGTTGAGTTAATGATAAAAACTACTCCTAAGATACAATCTTTTTGACATAATCGAGTACGTGTTTTAATATTATCCAATCTATTTATAATTGCATGCTTAACTAATTCAAGGGGTATATTCGGAAACATTGCAGCAACATCCAAAGAAATTATTACATATTTATCCAGAACCGTATTTTGAATTACTTATTTTTTTGAATTCCCAGCTATTTTTAATATTGTGTTTTGATCTTGAGATAGAGTCTTTCTGAAACAAATTGAAGTTTTGTTCCAAAAATATAATGAGAGTATTAATAGTTAAAATAACTATTCTTAAAGAATGGAAATCCTTGTGAATCCTTTTTAAAGAATAACATCTGGCAAGAACAGTGTCTTCAGTATTATTATCAGTCTATCTTATATCCTTTCGCAGAAGTCATTTCTTTCTCCAATTGGCTAGCATCTTAAAAGTGTCTCTTTTTAAACTTTTTAACGGATCCTCATGTAATAAATCAAAACTATTATTATTAGAAAGCAAATTCTCCATATCCCTAACATAATCTGACTTTTCCATACAAACAGTAATACTGCCTCTATTAGCACTCATGTAAACTCTATCAGGATTAATAGATTTGATTCTTTCAAAACTTTAAAGCTTTAATTAAGTTTGCAGGAACCTAATGATTTGCCACATTATCTGTAAAGCAAATGACTGACACCTTTGCAAAAATAAAAACAAAATTATTTGAAGTTTTTATAAACTATGTATGTAATTGATAAAAACGATACTTCGGGTTTCAATCGTGTACAAAACTGCGAATTTTGCCGATGTTCAGTCAACATTGCAATTTACTTCTTCAGGGCTGACCTGAAACTGAGGTATCAGGCTTTGTTGTTCTTATGTACACTCTCTACGATGCCTATGTTTTGAACGAATCCCCCCACCATGGAGACAAGCTGCACCTGATTGGGCATTTAAGTCTTATTTAAAAATCCGGGAGGACTGAAAGCTAAATCGGATTAATATTATAACCGTTGTCCCTATTAATGTTATCAGGGTGCTTTAAGAATTCGATTGCTTCTTTATGTTTTCTTGGAATAATATGTTGTGTGTTTTTGCGATAACGGTTGTTTTATCAAATAAAATGTTATGTCCTGTTTCGATATGGTGTTCCGCTAGTGCTGCTTGCGTAAAATGATTTAGCCTGACTTTACTCTCATGTTCCTTTATACGTTGGCTCACTGCTCTTCCGGTTTCTCCAATATAGACTTTGCCAAAAGAACAAGGAATTTTATATACTCCTGGATCACTGAGAGGTGACTTTTTGTCTTTAGGGTTGTTTAGAATTTATCCTATTTGCGCAGGTGGTTTAAATATGGTTTGGATATTGTGTTTGTTGAGAATTCTTCCTATTTGTTCTGTGACAGCTTGGATGTAGGATAGGACTGTGGTCGTTTTTATCTCTTAGGTTGCTTTGAATTGTTTTCTTGGGTGTATTTTCTTGTTGCTTAATCCATTTGTTTGATTTTGTAATCGTTCTGTATTAGGATTTGTTTAACGTGTTGTAATTCCTTTTGTAAATTACCTTTATCTGTTATAGAGACAGCTCTGTATACAAGGGAGTTGATGACCAATTGTTTTTGAGATGGGTGATGGTAAAAGGAGGCATGTAGGTATTTGTTTGTATGGGTGGATTTTCTGAAACGAAACAAAAATTTCAGTTTATGCTTGGATTGATTAAAGATATTAGTTCCTAAGTGTTCCATAAGGACTTTAGCTATTACATGTGAGATTGGAGATCCCACTGCTGCTCCTCAGATTCGTTCAGAGAATTTGTTGTTGAAAGAGAAGCAAGTACTATTAGGACTCTCTCTATCAAAGGTATGAGCTCGAAGGAAAAGTTTGCAAAAGATTTAATAATATCAGTTGTATCAGAGATTGGTACTTTCGTATAGAGAGATGTTACATCAAAACTAACTATGATATCGTGGGGTTGGATGTGAATCTGTTGTACCTTTTTGATAAAGTCAATAGAGTTTCGAACGTGAGTAACAGAGTTTTTTGTGAAACGATTCAATTTATTGGCGAGGAAGCGTGCTAGCTGGTAAGTAGGTGAGTTTATTGCGCTAACGATCGGTCTGAGCGGGCTGTTGTTTTAGTGGATTTTTGGGAGTCCGTAAAGTTTTGGAGAGATTGTATTAGTAGGTATTAATTTAGATATTGTTTCTCTATCAAGTTCAGTGTTTTTTATAAGGGTTTTTGTTTTACTGACTATCGTTTTTTTGGGGTCGTTTTTAAGTTTTTTGTATGTATCGTCAGTTAGAAGGTCCATGATTTTGTTTTTATAGTTTTCTTTATTCATTATTACTGTTACGTTGCCTTTATCTGCGGGTAATATTATAATTTCTTTATCCCGATTGATTTCTTTGATTGCGATTTTTTCTTGTTTTGTTAAGTTTGAGGAGGGCATTTGGTTTTGGCTTGAAATATTGACCATCCTAAGTCGTATGTCATTCCATTTTTCAGGTGGAAGTGTATAGATTATGGATTCCAAAATACTGATGTTTTCATCTTTCGGGATTTTGGATGAAGCTACTGCAGAATTGTGTCCTTTAGATAAGACTGAAATCATTTCATTGCTAAGAGGATGGTCAGAGATGTTTTCTACTGTGTTAGTTAGTGGTGTTTACCTTACTTAAAGTTATATGTCAAATTTTATTTTTTGTTTGTGGGTTTGAAGATCTTTAATCCATTGGGATAGGTCAAATGATATGCTGTCCAATGTAGACCAAATGTCAAATCTAAAATTATTTGATAGGAAAAGATGAACTTTTAATAATTTTTCGGAGGTAGTGTGTAAGACAAATTTGGTGTGCCGTGTTCTTTCTTTTAAGAGGAGCAAACTTATTTTATGCAAAATTGATTTGGATTTAGATGTTCCACAATCCCAAACCGGCGAATCATAGTACATGCCCACTTATCAGTTTGTTTCCGAAATTGGATCTCAATGACATGCAAGGAATTGATACAGATTTGGGAGTTTTCATTTGAATACCAAATTACGCATCAGAAGGATCCAATCATCCGGATCCGTTTTTTCCTTATCTAAAGGTTGCTCCTATCAAAATCTAGATGCACTTCTTCTCGTTGGTAGAGGTGTCTCTTGATGACTGCTGTTAAACTCCAAGTAATTAGTTAAACAATTAATTAAACGATTTATTAAACCGGTATCAAATCATAATGATTGCCAGTTGGTCAATTTGATCTGTAAATGGTTCACAATGATATCAGAAAGACTTATACAGATTTGGGATTTTTCATTTGATGGTAAATTACGTATCAGAAAGATCCGATCATCCAGATCCGTTTACCTTGCTGTCTGGAGTTTACTCTTATCAAATTCTAGATGAATTTCTTTTAGTTGGTCGAGGTGTTTTTTTTATGAAGGTTATGAAAAAACAGCGAAAGCGATGCATTTGATCGAAGCGATTAGGAAAAAGAAGCGAAATTTTAATTTGTCTCGTTTTGAAAAATTCAATCTGTCGATCGTTTTTTGATCGACAGACGATCATCTTGGAATTCCGAGCGAATTCAATTATAACATCCGGGCAATATTGGTTTTAGTATTTAAAAAGCCTTAACCATAAGAGCCCGTAATTAAGTTAATTTACCAATAATTTACGTAACTTTAATGAAATATTTCTGAAATCAAAAGGTTAACATTGCTTTAATCATTGCCAGAGCGATTTCTTTTATTTTAAGTGCGACCTAAATTAAGTATCTACGAAGGAGGTAAATTAAATTGACAGAAAGGTTTTCTAAAATTTTATTTCTTATTTAATTGTTATTGCGGAGAAAAATCATAAATGGCGAATGTCTTAGAATTTTAAGATAGCAATGAGCTTGTGGTTTGTTAAATAAACTTAAAGCATTTTTTAAATTAGTTAAAAAAATTGTGGAATACTAATTAATTTTTTTTTAAATTACTCTATTATGCTATTAATTAATTTATATTATTATTTGATTTCTCATTTTCCTCCGCAACTACTTTAATATATTTCACAGAAATACATTTCAAGCAGCATAACAACTCATTTAAATAATGATAATAGAAGATGAAATTTAATATATTTTATTTTTAAGTGTATTATAGAACTCAAGTGGCATAAACTTCAAAATTTTCTCAATTTTGGATTGAATACTCCTCATTTTAAAATTTAAACTTTTAAATAGAAAGCATCACCTTTCAAAAATGGTATGTTTTTTTGCATTTTTTTTATTAATCATACGCAGGGTGGCCACTTAACAGAAAAATCGGGAAAGACAGGAAAATTACCGGGAATTTAATTAAAAACCAATCATTCACTTCCGTTGGGTGAAAATTTATTCCTTTAACTGAAAATTTGAATGTCGATTTTTTGTTCAAAATTAATCTTTTCTTGTTGAAAATTCAACAATTTGGATACGAATTTTTCTTTGTTAATTGAAAATTTGAATTCAACTATTTCGTTGCGAATCCACATATTTGGTTCATTTTAACTACAAATTCATTTTTTTTGTGATGAATGAAATTTTTTTAGATTGCAAATGTAACTATTATTCCATTCGAATATTCCATCATTTTAGATAAAAATTAATCTCGTAGCTTAGACATTCATTTCTTGACTAAAAATATAATTATTCAATTTTTCAATGAAAAAATGATAGTTTTTAGTTAAAAATTCATCTTTTTGGTAAATTTTAATCTTCTTTCTTAGAAATATAACCATTTTTTATATAATAACCATTTTTTATATAATAAATATAGTTATTTATGTTTTGATAGACAATTTATTTTTTTAAATGCAAATTAATACTTTGTTTTTAAAAATACAACAACTTTAGTTCAAAAGTCATGGTTTTCGTTCAAATTTTACCTTTTTGTATTAAAATTTATCTATTGAAGACCTAGATTTTTCATTTTATTTAAAAATTCATCTTTTATGCTTAAAGTTAAACGCGTTTATGAAAAATTTTATTTTTTATTTTGATGATTTCTCATCTTATTTTCAAACTTATTTCATGCTTATTAAAATATAAGCAATTTTATAGAAAACTTGTTTTTTCTTTTGATGGAAAGGAATTTTTTGCGGAAAATTTAACTATTTTGTTGAAAATTTGCTTATTTTTCGGTTGAATTATAATTTTGTTTTTCGAACTAAACATGTATCTATTATTCCAATTTAATGTTCTATGCTTTCTGATAAAAATGTATCTCTTTGCTTCAACACTCATTTTTTTAAACAAAAAATTTAATTATTTAATTTATTGATAAAAAATTATATTTTTTAGTTTAAAATTTATCTTTTTGGTATAAATTAATTGCCTTTGTTAAACACTCATCAAGCTGGTCCAAAATTTAATCATTCTATTTATAAATTCAAAATTTTAGTTGAAAAATCATCTTTTTGGTTTAAAAGTCAACTATACTAGTTAAACATTTACAATTTTAGTTGAACAATTTTAGTTAGTTTTTTTGTGTATAAAGTTATGTATTTTTAATCCATTTAAATATTTTTTATAGTTTTAGTTGAAAATTCATGTTTGGTTTCATTTTATTATTAATCCTAGGCAGCATGCAGACTTGTCCGGGAAACCGGGAAAGACGGGAAAAATACCGGGAATTTAATTAAAAAACCAAGAATTTATTTCAGTTTGGTGGAAATTCAATCTCTTCAACTAAAAATTTAAATTTGTATTTTTAAACGAAAAGTAATCTTTCATTGTTCAAAATAAAAAAATTAAGATAAAAACTTTTAAAAAATTGTTAATTGAAAATTTAAATTCAACTGCTTCGCCGAGAATCCAAATATTTGGTCGAAAAATGATCTTTTTGGTAGAAAAGTAACTTTTTCTTTGCAAGTTAACCTTCATGTGTAAAAATTTTTCTTCTCCGTTTAAACTTTAAGTATTTCTGTTAAATATTTATAGTTTTAGTTGAGAAATCACCTTTTAGGCCGAAATTTAAACTCTTTTATGAAAATTTTTTTATTTTTTTTATTTTGAGGACATGACTAATTAAACATTCATTTTTCTTTAATATAAGTTACTGGATAGAAAAATTGTTTTTTCTTTGAAGGAAAAGGGATTTTTGGCCGAAAACTAAGCTATTTTGTTAAAAATTTGTTTCTTTTTGGTTGAACTATTATTTCTTTTTTAACTGAAAATTTCACTATTATTCCAACTTTATATTCCGTAATTTCCAAAAAATTGAATTCTTTGAATGACCATTTATTTTTTGACTGCAAATTTATTTATTTGATTTTTCGATGAAAAATAATATTTTTTAATCAAAAATTTCCCTTCACTTTAGAAATTAACTTTCTTGGTTGAAAATTCATCTCGCTGGTCTAGAATTTAATTATTCTAGTTAAAGATTCAACATTTTAATTGAAAATTAATTTTTTTTGTTTAAAAGTTAACTATTCCAGTTAATTATTTACAACTAGAGTTGGAAATTCATCACTTTGTTTGAAAATCTAACCATTTAAATAAAGTTAGTTTTTTGTATGGAAAGTTGTTACTTTTTATTCCAATTAAATATTCCATAGTTTTAGTTAAAAATTCATATTTGGTTGCACATTACTTTTTT
Organism: Druon quercuslanigerum; assembly: GCA_010014905.2. NCBI lineage: Eukaryota > Metazoa > Arthropoda > Insecta > Hymenoptera > Cynipidae > Druon > Druon quercuslanigerum. Next base: position 11,812 of record JAAAKG020113587.1, read on the forward strand.
TGACTTGAAATTTAACTATTTTTGTTTTAGTTGACAATTTATCCTTTATAGTAAAAATTAATGCTTTTTTGTTAAAAATCCAACTATTTCAGTTAAAGATTTATTGTTTTAGTTAAAAATTTATATTTTTTGTTTAAAATTTAACTATTGCAGTTCAAGATAGATAGATGAATTTTATTCATTTGGTGGAGGTGTTTGTTGATAAATTAAAATTAAATTATTAAAAATCAAGAAATTAGTTATACAATTTTTTATTGATAAATATTTTAAGACTATTTAATTAATTAACAATTTAGTAAATCAGCACTGAATCCTAATGAATTCTAGATTATCAATTTGATCTATAAAATGAATCACAATGATATGCAAGGATTTTATACAGATTGAGGATTTGTTATATAATCGATGAATTGTGCATTAGAATAAGTAATTTCCTGTCATTATTTAATTAATTTATTAATCTTTTAGGTAAATAATTTTTCTTGAAAATATTTTTCCGTATTTTACATAGTTTGACCAGAAAATGGATTTTTTTATTTTGAATAAAACCCAGATTCCGTCCAGAATTAAAAATGTTTTTAGGGTTCGTAAAAAAAAATTGCTTGTGACACAATTTGCACAATTCACTGAAACAGATTTCAGAGCCATAGAGATTTTTTTTTTATTTTACTCTTTTTCTACTACAAATTTAACTATTTCAGTTGAAGATTCATAATTTGAGTTGAAAATTTATTTCTTTAGTGAAAAATCAGATTTTTTTTTGTAGAGAATTAATTTTGTTAGTGCATACTTTTGTTATTTGATTTAAAATTTAAATATTTTGCCGAAAATTCAACAATTTTAATAGAAGTGATTTTTAGCTACATAAACTATTTAGACACATTAAACTATTTATTTTAAAGTAAAATTCCTTTACCAAAAATTCATTTTTGTGGTTGAAAAATAAACTATTTTCTTGGAAAATACTTTTTTTTTGTTAAAATTAAATTTTTTTAAAATAAAATTTGAAAAGTTCCATTTTTAGTTTAAATTTATCTCTTTTAGATAAAAATTAAACTATTTAAATAAAAATTAGTCTTTTTTGTTAAACCAATCAGATTTTCATTTTAAATAAAAATCTTTTTGAATAGAAATATAAAAAATTACACTTTTGTTAAAAATTCATCTTCTGAGTTAAAAATTCACCTGATTGTTTAAAATTGAAACCCTTTTCTGATAATTTTTTCTTCTTCCTTAAGATTTATTATTTTAGTTCCAAATAACATATTTTTAGTCAAAAGACAAGAAATTAGAAAAAAATTGCTTACTTTACGTTACTTTTTGGATTAAAAATTAATTTATTATATTCTAGGATAAAAATTAATATTTTTATCAAAAAACTCCACTGTGTTTAAGAAAATGTAACTTTAATAATGTCAAATTTAGCTATTTGGTTAAGAATTCAGTTTATTTGGTAAAAAATCCTTTTTTTTTGTAGAAAGTTACTTTTCCTAGTTAATCATTTATCTTTTAGTTGCAAATTCAACTACTGAGTTAAAATTTTTTTTTTCATTTGAACTTTTTTTTTTTCATTTGAAATCAAAATACTTCCTGGTTAAAATATTAATAATTATATGTATCGCAGAGAACTTATCTCATCGGTTGAAAAATTAACTACTTGGTTTGATGTTAAACTACTGTGTGAAACATTAATTTTTTTTTGTTTAAAGATTTACCATTTCCGTTTGAAATTTAATCTGCTTGGTAAAAAATCAAGTTTTGAAAAAAATGTGTTGTATTGTTAAACATTAATTTCTTTCAATAGAAAATTTAACCACTGCATTTTATGTTAAAAATTGTTCTCTTACAGTTGCAAATTAAACTATTTTGTAAAAAATATAAATACTGTCATGTAATTTGATATTTTTTTATTGAAAACTTTTTGCTCAAGGATGCATCAATTTAATTGAAAATTTATGCCCTTAATTGAAAATTTTATATTTTTGTTATAATATGATTTTCTGTCTCAAAAAAATAATCTTTTTAATTAAAAACTTAACTCAACTTTTTTTTTGAAAATAAAGTTTTTAATAAATGAAAATTTGACGAGTCCATGTCTGGTTGCAAATTAATTTTTTTTAGTTAAAAGTTCAATTATGTATTAAAAATTAGTTATTCGGTTGTAAAGGTTTCATAATTTTAGTTTAAAATTGTAACTTTTTGGTCGAAAATTTAATTATTTTGTTGAAAATTCTTTGCCTTTCGGTTGTAATTAATTTTTCTGGCTGGATAAGTAACTATTTAATTTTAATTTGAAAATTGATCTTTTCTAGTTGAAAATTAATGTATTTTCTTAGAAATTAAATTTTTTGTTGGAAAATTAACCCTTTCATTTAAAAAAATCTATGCGTATTTAAAAAAAAATTTAATTTTTTTTAAAAATAGGTGTATAAAAAGAAAATTGTTTTCTTATTTAACAAAATTTTTTTCATGGAAAATGGGACTTTATGATTCAAAAATCAACAGTTTGGTTGGAAATTAACCTGTTTATTGAATATTGAAATAAGTTGTAGAAGATTCGTCATTATTATTGTTATTGTACATTATATTTGCAAATTTCTTGTTTTGTTTGAAAATTGAAACATTTTGTGTAAACTTTTTATTTTTTGCGATTAAAAAATAATTTTCGTAACCAAAAATTTAATTATTTTTTTTTTGATAAACATTTATGCTCCTTTAGTAGAGAATTGAACTATTTCCTTAAAAAATAATTATATTTTCTTGAAAATTCTTAAATTCTGTAATAATGTTTGTGACCGACTAAATTCACCCAAGTTGGGAACTAATTAGCACTGCCGAGGATAAAAAAAATCTTTATTTCTCATTTACCAACAACATAAATTCTTCCAAACAGGATTACCCGCTATCAATCTGTTTTTTTTATTTATTAGCATTTTTACAACATTTTCAAGTCCGGAAATAATTCTCGCTGGAGCGATATGGTGCTGAACGCGACTTGTTGAAGGCTGTTTTATGGGCCTTACTCCCGTGGCCTCACCGCGATAATTTAATATTCCTATTGTCTACTCTACAGTCTGACGGCCCTATCCATTGAACCAAAGACATTTACGCACGTTAATTCCACCCAGTATGGATGAGGGAACATTTAAATTAATTAAGAGGCCTACAAAGTTGCAAAAGTCCTTAAGCGTATCTTTAATTGATGTAATTAACAATAATTATTCACAAGTCCCCTTTTTGCGATACAGTTTGTATCTTAAATGGCTCGTCTTTTATACAATGTATCTTCTTTCTACTCTCTTACTTTAAATTAGTAAAAAATTTTCTGATTTAATCAGTTTATTGACTTTTGACTGGTGAATCAATTATTTCATAATATTCACTAAGGTAATTAGGGAAATTCTTAATAATTAAACTGTTTATTGAATTTTATCTGATTAGACAGCTATTTCATAATACTCTCAACTCTCGCTTTCAGTCACCCCGCTCTCGGCCTTCCTAGAAATGCTAGCTTCAAAAATTTCACAGGGGAAAAGGGCGAGAGTGGTTG
>JAAAKG020113598.1:0-15360 GCA_010014905.2 Druon quercuslanigerum
TGAGTTGAGTTTTATTCGACGATCACGGTTCTCGGCCGGTCTGCTGCTCGCCTCCTTCGTTGAGGCAGGACCGAATAAACCACGCACAGAGCTAGTGCTTGATTGGGGCTCTCTTATACTTTTGATTCTGCTCACCAGTAACTTTTATTTCAAATTATTGTAAATTTTTTAAATTATGCAATGTTTTTTTACAATTATTTCTGTTCAGAATTATTACCATATTAAAAAATTAAAAAATGATGAACAGTTTTTTTTTTATTTTTTTAAATTTGTATCAAATATAATAATAATAAATATTAAGATATATTGTTACGAGAGTAAACAATTTTTCAAACTATTAAAAGTGAATAATAATGGAATTTCCAAAATAAATTAAATATAAATTTCATTGCCGAAAAAGTGTGAGTATCAAATAATCGTGAAAATTTACGATGGATGGGAGCAAGAAAACGAATTTATATATAGTAAACCATAAAGGAAAATTGTAAACCATATAATAGAAATTAAAGTTATGATAATATATAATAATAATTTTATTATTATTCACTTTTAATATTCTTGAGTGTTTTTCATATAAATAATTTATTTAGAAATTAGCTGCCTAATTCGTTTGAAAAATAGTTTGCTCTCGTAACAATATATCTACATTTTTATTAATATTCTAGTTCATAAAAATTTAAAGGAATAAAAAAACTGTTCATCATTTTTTTATTCTTTAATATGGTGATAATTCTGAATGAAAATAATTGTAAAAAATTTTAAAAACAATGAATAATTTTAAAAATGTACAATAATTTGAAATAAAAATTCCTGATGAGCAGAATCAAAAGTATAAGAGAGCCCCAATCAATCACCAGCTCTGTGCGGTTTCCTATTCGGTCCTGTCTCAACGAAGGAGGCGAGCAGCAGACCGGCCGAGAACCGTGATCGTCGACTAAAACTCAACTCAGATACGATTGAACATTTTTAATCGTATCTTGGGAACCGATTAAGATTTTTTAAGTTTCTTTGGCTTAAATTAAAGATAAAATTTTAGTCTCTCAGTCTTATAAATTTTTAGATTTTTACAACAATTTTCCTAGGCCATGCCTATAAAATTCTAAGTCTAGTTATGTCAAACAGATTTTTTTATCTGCTGAAGAGAACACAGCACGTGATACGTTTTTAAAAAAATTCTAGATTTTCTAAAATTTTGCATCTCGACTTCGAGTTTTAGCATGACCTGGGAAAATTGTGGCAAAAATCTGAAAAGTATGCGGCTTAGAGCCTAAAATTTTATCATTAATTTAGGCCGAATAAACTTCAAAAATCTTTATCGGTTCCCGAGCTACGATTAAAAATGTAAAATCATATCTGAGTTGAGTGTTAGTCAACGATCACGGTTCTCGGCCTGTGACTTGGTTCGAACTCATGTTTGGTTTCTCTATTCCCGAAGACCTGGTAAGAATATATATTTCTTTTAAATATGAACGAAAATTAATTTTATAAATTATTTACTCTACCATCGGAAATTATGATATCGATTGACGCAATCAATATTAAAAATCACTGCTGGCTTTGAACCACGATAACTTAGCGAAAAAAAATATTACGGGATTTTTAAGAAAGTTGAGTTTTAATCGACGATCACGGTTCTTGGCCGGTCTGCTGCTCGCCTCCTTCGTTAGCAATAACTAAGCGAAAAAAATGATACGGAATTCTTAAAAAAACAGTTGGTAAGCCTATGAAATTTCACGTCTATTAGTGTCAAACAGATTATTTTTGATCTGCTGAAGAGAATAGAGCACGTGATAAGTTTAAAAAAAATGCTAGATTTTCTAAAAGTTTGTACCTCCAATTTAACTTTTAGCATGAACTAGGAAAATTATTGCAAAAATCTAAAAATTTTACTAGATAGAGCCTGAAATTTTATCTTTAATTTAAACTAAAAAAACCTAAAAAATCTTTATTGGTTCCCGAGATACGATTAAAAATGTTCAATTGTATCTGAGTTAAGTTTTAGTCAACGATCACGGTTCTCGGCCGGTCTGCTGCTCACCTCCTTCGTTGAGGCAGGGCCGAATAGACCACCAACAGAGGTGGTCCTTGATTTGGGCTCTCTTATACTTTTGATTCCGCTCATCAGTAATTTTTATTTTAAATTATTGTAAATTTTTTAAATTATTCATTGTTTTTTGGTTATTTACAATTATTTCAATTCAGAATTATCCCCATATTAAAGAATAAGAAAATGATAAACAGTTTTTTTTTATTTCTAAAAATGTTTCTTAACTAGAATATTAATAAAAGTTTAGATATATTCTTACGAGAGTAAACTATTTTTCAAACGAATTAAGCAGCTAAATTCTAAATAAATTATTTATACATTATTTCTATTCACACTCTAAAATATTAAAAGTGAATATTAATGAAATTATTATTATATATTATTAAAACTTTAATTTCTATTGAATGGTTTACAATTTTCCTTCATGGTTTACTATATATAAATTCGTTTCCTTGCACCTATCCTTGGTAAATTTTCACGATTATTTGATACTTCAACTTTTTCGGCAGTATAATTTTCATTACACCTAGGCACTGTTTTATATTTAATTTATTTTAAAAACTCCATTATTTTTCACTTTTAATATTGTTAAGTGTTTTTATACAAATAATTTATGTATAATTTGGGCTCTTAATTCGTTTGAAAAATAGTTTACTCTCGTAACAATATATCTACATTGTATTAATATTCTAGCTGATAAAAATTTCAAAAAATAAAAAAAGCTGTTCATCATTTTTTTATTCTTTAATATGGGAATAATTCTGAATTGAAGTAATTCTTAATAATTTTTAAAAAACAATGAGTAATTTTTAATAATTACAATAATTTGAAATAAAAATTACTAATGAGCAGAATTAAAAGTATAAGAGAGCCCCAATCAAGCACCACCTCTGTGCGTGGCCTATTCGGCCCTGCCTCAACGAAGGAGGCGAGCAGCAGACCGGTCAAGAGTAATTTTCCTAGGCCATGCTAAAACTTGAAGGGAGGTACAAAATTTTAGAAAATCTAGAACTTTTTTAAAAAACGTATCACGTGCTTTATTCTCTTCAGCAGAGCAAAAAAAATCTGTTTGACATTACAACACGTAGAATTCCATAGGCTTTCCAACTGTTTTTCTTAAAAATGCCCTATAACTTTTTTCGCTGAGTTATCGTGGTTCAAAGCCAGCAGTGACTTTTAATTAATTAATTAATTTAATTTATTTAATTTTAATTTATTTAATTAATTAATTAATTAATTAATTTTTGTTTTAATTTTGATGACTTTTAGTTTAAAAAATCGATAATTAAAGAACTATTAGAGATATTCTAATGAAACTTTCAGGATTCATTGGTTTAATACAAATGAAAAAGTCAATGATTTCTCCCGTAAAAATAATGTTATTTAATAAATAATTTTTTTTAAAACACATTACATAATATCCATTATTAAAATTTGTTTATTGTTAAATAAACAAAGACATTAAAGAATTTAATTATATATTTATCTTTATTGCGTTATCTAAAAAAATACTTAATTCGTAATAATTTTCGTGTCTTTGGAAAAGAACTTGCACTCAAGTGATGCATTATCTAAAGCTTTGTAATAATTCCTTGTTTTTATTTTCTTAAACTATTTCAGGCCTGTAAATTTCAAGTGGATTAATTAAAATAAAATATTTATGAAGAAAAGGAATTACGAAAAAAATGTACAATATATTTAAATGGAAAATATCTAATTATTTCATCATTAATATGTCAATACAATCATAGCTATAATTATTATTTATTATCACGCAGTCAAGTGAATAAAGATATTCTATGAAAGAAGTTATAAAAATTTGGAAATAAAATATAATAGTGATTCGGGTGCTAAACTTTTTCTTATTTATCAGTACTTTTCCATTGACTGTATGTAATTTCATTAATTTCATTATTATCAAGAAATAGTTTTAATTTATTTATAGCATTATCAGTTCCTGGGCATTTAGTACAGTTTAAAAAATAGCACGATAATGTTGGTTCTTGACAAACAGAGCTTTTAATTATATCATTCGAACGTTCCGATAAAATTATTTCCTTTTTCTTTGGTTAATTTTTTTATCCGTTCAACTGTAATTTTAGATTTTGATGAATTTGGCACACTCACTAATACAATTTAACACAAATATAAAACAAACAAATTATAATAAGATCAATAAAAACTGCTAAACACGAATTTATTAAACGAAAACTCTTGACTTTAAAATTTATTCACTGATATGATTATAAACGGATTCAGCAAATGAACTAAAATTGCTTCTTATATTCTTTTCTTATTCACGTATATGTATAAAAATAACAAATAAAGAAAATAACCGAACGCAATTTTTTGTTAAATATAAAACTAGAGTAACGCTCAGGTAACTAGTAAAGTTTACATTCATTCATTGAATTAGGACAATATTGTCTAAAACTTAAAATAAATATAATTAGTGCAGTTCGTAAAGAAAAATAAGATAAATAAAATAATAGGAAACTGCTAAATTTTTGACATCTTCGTCTTTTTAGCAATAAAAAAATTTGATTTATGAATATTATTTAATTAAATAAACTTATTTATTACATTTTTAATTACAAAAGCACTCTATTTAGAATATTAAACTTTCCATATAGTGGAGGAAACATTAAAAACTGGCACATATTTCTAAAATTACTAATATTAAAAATACTTTTTTTACAAAATTTGAATAAAGAAGATTTCTTACGAGAAATTGAGGTCACAATTATTTGGCCTTAATTGAAAGAACTCTTAAAATATTCATAAGCGACCCTGCAGTTTGGAATGAATCATGAGCTTAGCGTCTCTATTTAAAGAATTTAATTTAAGATCGAAATGAAACCTACTGTCTCATGAAGAATTTTATGCAATGGAATCAGAGAATTCAGAAAATTCAAAATTCAAAACTAGAGGTCGAAAATACCTTCTTTTTGGCTGTTCAGAGACATACATAATAAATAAAAAAATAGGGAACCAAAAGAAAAAGTTAACCGAAATCAATCTCTAGCTTTTTCCCTATTCTTTCTCCGCCTTCTTTATTCTACTAAAGAACCAACATTTTTCGAGGTCAATTTTAAACCTACACATCAGGGATTATTTATGGAAAAAGTAAAGAGGTAATAAATTGCAAATTATGTTAATTAAAATAACCCTAAATACCAGTAAATAACAACATAGTTATTTATTCATAAGTAATTTAGTCTAATTCTAAATTTAATTTTCCATGTCAGCCTATATAAACTGTATCACAGTCAATATAATTAAATTTGTCAATAACACATTGTTTGTAAAACTTTTCATACCAACATTACCGTCGGAAATTATAAGATCCATTGACGCAAGCACTATTAACATCACTGCTGGCTTTGAACCACGATAACTCAGCAAAAAATGATAGGGCGATTAAAAAAAAGCAGTTGGAAAGCCTACGATTTTTTTTTTGATCAGCTGAAGAAAATAGAGCACGTGATAAGTTTTAAAAAAAATTCTATATTTTCTAAAATTTTGTATCTTGACTTCAACTTTTAGCATGACCTAGAAAAATTTTTGCAAAAATCTAAAAATTATACGACTTAGAGCTTACAATTATATCCTTAGTTTAAGCTAAAGAAACTTAAAAAGTCCTAATCGGTTCCCGAGATACGATTAAAAATGTTCAATCATATTTGATTTGAGTTTTAGGCGACGATCACGCTTCTCGGCCGGTCTGCTGCTCGCCTCCTTCGTTGAGGCAGGGCCGCATAGGCCATGTACAGAGGTGGTACTTGATGAGGGCCCTCTTATACTTTCTGCACGTTTCTGCACATCAGTAATTTTTATTTCAAATTATTGTACATTTTTAAAATTATTCATCGTTTTTTTAATACTTAAAAATTATTTCAATTCAGAATTATACCCATATTAAAGAATAAAAAATGATGAACAATTTTTTTTATTTATTAAAATTTTGATTAACTAGAATATTAATAAAAATGTAGATATATTGTTACGAGGGTAAAATATTTTTCAAACGAATCAAGCAGCTAAATTTTAAACAAATTATTTATATCAAAAACACTCAAAAATATTAAAAGTGAATAATAATGGAATTTCCAAAATAAATTAAATATAAAACAGTGCGTTGCTTAAATTAAAATTATCTTTTTAATTTCTAATAAGTAGTTTATTATTTTCCTTTTCATCAGCACTTTTCTTACACAAACAACTCGCGCATTATTTAATTTTTCAAGGATCAAAATTACAGAATAAATAGGAAAAATTATATATCCTTATTTCAAGTATGATTAACTAACGAGACCAGCAACTTTAAATTAAAAAACTAAGACGGATAAAAGTTATTTCAAAAATTTGAATAAATTTGTTATATGAAAAACAGTCGTCGAAGTAGCCACCTTTCGCATCAATAACAACTCTGGAAATTCTTGAAATTAGTGCAGATACTTTTTCCTATTTATTTTGCAATTTTGATAATCGACAAATTAAATAATAAGCGAGTTGTTTGTGTAAAAAAAATGTTTGTGCAAAGGAAAATAATAAACTACTTTTTAGAAATTTAAAATATAATTTGCATTACACCTGCGCACTGTTTTATATTTAATTTATTTTGGAAATTCCATTATTATTTACTTTGAATATTTTTGCGTGTTTTGAATATAAATAATTCATTTAGAATTAAGCTGCTTGATTCGTTTGTAAAATAGTTTACTCTCGTAACAATATTTCTAGATTCTTATTATTAATATTCAATGAAAAATAAATAATTATTTTAAAAATGTACAATAACTTGAAATAAAAATTACTGATGAGTAGCATTAAAAGTATGAGAGATCCCTAATCAAGCACCACCTCTGTGCGTGGCCTATTCGGCCCTGCCTCAACGAAGGAGGCAAGCAGCAGACCGGCCGAGAACCAATGAAGATTTTTTAAGTTTCTTTGGCTTAAATAAAAGATAAAACTTTAGGCTCTATGTCCCATAATTTTCAGATTTTTGCAACAATGTTCCTAGGCCATGCGAAAAGTTAAAGTTGAGGTACAAAATTTTAAAAAATATATAATTTTTTATAAAAATGTATGACGTGCTCTATTCTCTATAGCAGATCAAAACAAATCTGTTTGACATCACTAGTCGTAGAATTTCATAGGCATGACCTAGGAAAATTGTTGTATAAACCTAAAAAATTATACGACTGAGAGACTAAAATTTTATCTTCAATTTAAGCCAAAGAAACTTAAGAAATCTTAATCGGTTCCCGAGATACGATTAAAAATGTTCAATCGTATCTGAGTTGAGTTGTAGTCGACAATCACGGTTCTCGGCCGGTCTGCTGCTCGCCTCCTTCGTTGGGGCAGGACCGAATAGGCCACGCACACAGCTGGTGCTTGATTGGGGCTCTCTTATACTTTTGATTCAGTTCATCAATAATTTTTATTTCAAATTATTGTAAATTTTTTAAATTATTCATTGTTTTTTTAATTATTTACAATTATTACCTTTCAGAATTATCCCCATATTGAAGAATAAGAAAATGATGAACAGTTTTTTTTATTCCTTATAATTTTCATCAACTAGGATATTATTAAAAATGTAGATATATTGTTACGAGAGCAAACTTTTTTTCAAACGAATTAAGCTATGGTTATGCTAAATGTTGAAGTTAAGGTACAAAACTTTAGAAAATCTAGAATTTTTTTTAAAAAACTTGTCACGTGCTCAATTTTTTTCAGCAAGTAAAAAAAATCTGTTTCACATTACTAGACGTGGAATTTCATGGGCTTTCCAACTGTTTTTTGAAAATTGCCCTATCTTTTTTTTCGCTGAGTGATCGTGGTTCAAAGCCAGTAGTTATTTTTGATAGTGCTTGCGTTAATCGATCTCATAATTTCTGACGATAATTTAATAACTTTATTAATTTGTGCATTACTTGTGTATTGTTTGAAATAAGGAGATTGAAAAGAAATCTAATTGTTCTTCCTAAGCATATAGTTTTTTGTGCCTATTTATGAAACTTTAATCTTCTTTTAGCTTTTATTTTAAAATTAAATTGTAACTTTGATTGTAAAAATCCGTTATTTTTTTTCGAAATTCGAATATTAACACGTGCCCCCGGGCACTTTAAAATCCTATTTAATTAACATGGGAAAATTTTAAAGTTTCGAAAAATTCAACTCATGTTCCAGGGTTTTATCGAAACGTGCCAAGTTTATTAGGGAATTAAGGGCACAGTACACGAAATAAATCCATATTGATAAATACTATTTCCAGCCCCACTCCCTCCACAGCACCCCAATATGACAAAAAAATAAAAAAAACTACATTTTTACGTCCAATTCTTACGTTTTAGAAATTTCCGTCGTCTTTTTCATAAAAATAATTATTAAGGGACAATTTGATTATTAAGCATATATTTTTTAATAATTTCCAATTGCTTAAAAAATTGAGATCATTTAAACAATTATTTATTTCCCAAAAATGTAAAAAGAAATCGTATTTCCTGATTTAAATACAATATTTTGTCATTGTTTGGAGTACTACATTTTTTTAAAAGCATGTAACGATTGAAAAAATTAATTTTTGTTTATTTTCAAAATTTCTAAAAAATAAGCCATAAATGTCCTTTTTTTACAAATTGGTATCCTATGTTACTTTTTTGGCATAATTACATAATGTGAAAACATTTCTTCTAATGTTTAAAATTTTATAATTGTTTGAAACCATTTTTATTGGCTCAAAAACTTATTTTTGTATAACTAAAGAAATAAAATAAAATAGAAGATAAAGAACTAATTACAATTTTGAAATTTGCTTTAAACATTTGCTTTAAGATTTTAAAATTGTTAAAAAATTATGTTAAACATTCAGATGTTTATTAGTAATTATTTGTATGAAAAAAACGAAGGAAATCGCTAAAAAGTAACAATAATGCGTACAAATGTTTATTTTTTATTTTTGGGTCATACTTGGGGCGCTGCAAGGAAAGTGAGGGTAGGTTGAATAGGAAAGTTATTAGTATGGTTTAATTGCATAGAGACTCCTCTTATTTGTATAAAAAAAACTTGGCACGTTTCTATGAAGCCCTGGATCATGAGTTAAATTTTTCGAAAATTCAAAATTTCCCATGTTAATTAAATCGGATTTTAAAGTGCTCGGTGGCACAAGTAAATATTCGAATTTCGAAAAAAGTGAGGATTTTCTTTCTCTGGAAATGTAATCTTTTAGAAGGGTGTTCCACATTTTTGTTTGTAGAAATTATTATTAAATTTTAAAACTGGCGAATAAAAAATATATTTTATAGCGTGAAGAAATTGTTCTCATGAAGAAACCGCCCTATTTTCCTTATTTCAATTAGGGTAGTAATCAGAATCTCACTAGAAAAACTGGAATAGTAATTTCTAATCAGTACCCTTTAAGGGGCTGCTTAGATATTTTATTTCTAATGAGTAGAAAAGCTATATGCGTCTACATAGGCCCTAGCCTTGTGTTTACGTCAGGGTTTAGTTAGTTTCTGATTAAGATAAAAGGACCAAAAAGTTCTATTCAGGCACTGGCTGGGCCTTAGTCAACATGCCCTATATGTATTTTCTGAAGATGGCGCGGCAGTACTGCCGTGCAAAATAAAATGAGCATATTTGCAGAGCAGCCAACTGTACTTATCTTTGAACCAGTTTTAAACAACAAAAAACGGCTGTCTACAAAAAAAATACTAAAGAACACACAATACAAGAAAAAAAAACATTCGGTATAATCGGACGAAACTGCGAGAAATGATAGATCTTGAGGTTCTGATCAAAAGTTATTGTGGCCACAAACACACAAAATAAATTTCTGAGCAGCTAGAGGTCGTCCAAAGTTAAAAATAGTCCGAAATTGTATTTATTATTTATGAATATATCAAACGGTATCGAAGTCAATTAATAATATGCATGTGCGTACATGAGTTATATATAAATTGTAACCCTCGAGTTAGAAGGGCTAGCCTAAAAATAGGCAAAAATACTATCTCCTATGCAAGTCCTCTGAAAAAATGCATTTCACAGGAGGAAGAAGAGAGCGCAGACTCTAACGACTCCCACTCGTACGATGTTACGTAAGTTTGAGAGTGCGTGGAAGTGAGAGACTATAAAAACGGCAGCAACGCCGTAAAACGGGAGATAGGATCCCGCAGCTGAAGAGCACGGCTCGAAAGGCGAAAATTGGAAGCATAGTTGGAGAATTCATCCTCTCTCTTTTTCGTTCAAATAGGCCCAAGTTGGAGTTAGTTCAAAATATCTGGTTTGCCTAAAAACTAGCTATTTTCAAATTTCTTTTAAAGCCTTATACAAGTCTGTAAAGGAGATGCGATATTTTATTCTTTTACCTTGAGATTGACAGCCTTCCATAAATTGGAAATGGGAATATTTGAATTTGTTTCTGTATCGAGCTACTTGTAATTTCTCGGTTTATATTTCCGGGCAACGTCAGGGTTCACCGTGACATTTGCCCAGTCAAATAAAACAGAAAAATTATAAATCGTTAATCACTCTAAGTACTTTGATCTAGCTGAGATAGTTTACTGCACAGCCTATTTCGGAAGTAAGGAGAAGTGAATGAGAGTGACGAAGAGCCAGATGCTTTTAGAAACAGAAAATATCCGCATAAAAATTTTAAAGTACACCGGGTCCATATTTTGACTAAATTTCGAAATAACCGAAATCGCGCATTTCTTACCCCTCATTGAGGAGGATTAACCAGCCTAGGGTTACTGCTATAATTATAACACTTGTAAAGAGGCAATATAATTGAAACCTTATTACTCTGGACTTGTTTCTTAAAGTGCAAGTAAGAGGTCATTGAACGATTTGTGCTTCCGAGAGCATTTTTCGTTTGTTTTTATACTGAGTTATATGTTTCAATATATAAGCTGTGCGTAAGTTCAAAATCCGTTTCTGCATGTCAAATAATCTCTGATTTTATTTAATCTTTAGACTAAAGTTAAAATTAATATGAAATAAACTTAAGCAATAGATTTGCGTGTCGAAGCCTTAGCTTTCAGATTTAGTAGATTCGAGTCGCCGATATTTAAAGTGATTAATAAAATTATGGTCTGAGTTCAACCAAAGAGTTAAAAATAAAACTAGTTTTGGATCGATAAATGCACTTAACAGTGGGCCTAGCACCAGAATGTAAAAATAAGCTAGAATAGGCATTTTTGAATAAAAATCTCAAGTTTTAAATATCCATTAAGGTACTTATTCTTTTCCCCTGGTATCCCCTTTTTTATTTTTAACACATATTTAGAAACCTCCGATGTCAATTCCGAGATTGCATCCTTATAGTTAACTAAGCCTAAAATTTAGCAATTACAACATCATTAAAATTTTGTCATTAAGACAGCCGCAGGGCTTTGCCGGGATCGGGTGCCAATCTGAAAAATTTAATCCGATACCAGCGAAATCGCGGTTAAATTTTAGCCTTAACCACATCTCACGACCATGAGATAGGCGGCTACAGTCTGTGAGGGAATCAATACGACGATCCAGCAAATGTGTCGTGCACCCTGAGGACACGAAGCGACCCAAGGACGTCCACCTTCGCAATTTTCCCCGCAAGCGTTTTAGCATATTGTTCACACGCAGGGATGCTTTTCAGGCTATTCCATTCCTATTTCCTAAGTGTATCGTTCGACAATCCCTAGAGCTACATGTAGTTGCTCTTTATTTTTAGTATAGATCTTAAGATCATCCATGAAAAATACATGGTTCACCTTGTGCTTTTGATTTGCAGTTTTGCCGTAAAGTTACACCTGGGAATGTCGAAGTTATAGAGATCAATCTCTCTATGCACCTCACGATTTTCGGATGGACCTACAAGCTTTCCAAAGGACAGATGATAAGTTTATGGGAGGTCGAATCGAAAGCTTTCCGGTAATCAATCCAGGCCATCGATAGGTCACGCTCATTGGATGCTGCATCTTTGCCGACATATCTATCGATAAGCAGGTTCTCCCGACATCCTGCTACGCCTTTCTTTGAGCCGCGCTGTTCATACATTTCTTGTTACACAGGTCTGATTTCCCTATCGTTAAGGATAGCTGTGAATATCTTATACAGTGTTTAGACAAGTGATTGGCCTGTAATTCTTTGGGTTAGCTAAGTTGCCCATTTTCGGCAGGAGTACTGTGCGCCCTTTCACCAACCATTCCGCAATTGATTGTTCCGACTTCAAATATGAGATTAAAATACGGGCCGCATGGTGATGGATTTAAGGAAACTTCTTCCACCAGATGGTCTTCATACCATCTAGTCCTGGAGCGGAATAGTTCTTCATACATCTCATTACTTTTTTCACCTCCTCGCTAGCGATAGTGGGACATTCTTCCTCAGGTGTTGTTATGAGGGCGTCACACAGATCCTTGAAGCTATTTATGTTCTCTGAGTCTTCGTCAAGTCTATGTTGCACCTCGCAGACTTTTTTCCAAAAGACTTCGACCTGCTCTGACTTGCGCGGGTGGACGACAGCAACTGGAGGGTCTTGGAAAAGTCGAGATGGATCAGAGAGGAACTGTTGGTTTTCTCTGCCCTATCTCTCTCTCTTCGCTCTAGACTTCTCTTAGCGTCAGATAGTATCCGTATTCTCTCAACAATATGCTGCCTGATGGTCAGCAGCTTTGACTTGTTAAGTGTGTGATAACGGATCCGGAGTTCGCGCTCGAACTGTCGAACCTTGGCGTTAAAATTCCTGCCAGATATAATATAGTCAATCGTGGCATTCTAAAAAGTCGCAAATTTGTTGCTCCGTCCAGCTAAAAGCCCCAAGATTCTACCGATCTATTGCAGTGACTCCATCTTCATTAACTCCCCCAGCTCTAGAGTGGTCGGCATTGCTGGCTGACCCATTGTCGGGAGCCCTGCATGTTCTTCTGCTTTCAACCGCACTTACTACAACTATGTTTGGTGTTATCATTGTTGTTCCCACTAGAAGCTAGGGAAAAGGGTTCGTCCATCCTTGTAGAGCCCCGCATGCCAGGATAAGGCTGCGCACTCTGAGAGGTCACCCGGTATCTCAGAGGCACCTCACTTGTTCTAGATACCTCACCCAGGTGCCATTCAGCTTTCAGCACGGTTTTCACCCCTCCGCTGGGGGGTTAATTCCTTCGGGACCAACCTTGGACAATTGTTCGCGACTGTCTATTAATTTTTTGTCACCATACTCAGCAGAAACCCTTGGTGCAAGGACCCTGCATCCGCAACCTGAGGACTCATGTACATACATATTATTAGTTAACTTTGAAACCAATTGATATATTCACAAATAACGTATTCAATTTTAGACTATGTTTGACTTTAGAAGACCTCTAGCTCCTCAGCAATTTATTTTGGGTGGTTGTGGCCATAAGAACTTTTGATCAGGAACTCAAGATATATCATTTTCCGCAGTTTTGTCCAATTTGACCAAATGTTTTTGTCCAATGTATTGTGTGCGGGGTTATTTTTAGATTTTATGAAAAGAGAGATGTATTCTTATCGACTTCAGTAAAAATGTGCAATTGTGCTCATTTACAATTTCAGATAGTTTGTCTGAAAATACCGTATCTGCTATACAAATGGTTGAATAATAATCAGTTACTCACTATCATCAGGAAACACAAATAAAATTAAAAAAATTCCGTATATGAAGATAAACGTGTTGATCAATACATAAAAGTATCGAATTTTTCGTTTATTAGTCTATAGAGTAATTCTAATTTTAAATCACTTTTTCTAGCTATTATATTGTACTAATTTTACTCATTTGTTTCAAAGAAGAATTTCTGAACTTCTTAATCAGTACATATATTATTATTATTATATGCATCTATTATTTTTTAATATTTACGTGAATATTATATTACAACTTAATCAAGCAATGAAATTTGGTAATGGTTCTAAAAAGGGAACACTATTTTCTGGCAAATATTTGATTTTTTAATTTACATAAGGCAATTTGGTTGTGAAATGTACGTAATGTTATCTTGCAGATGCATTTGAACATGAAGTGATGCTTAAACAATTATATTACTTTTTCTATTAAACTCTACAGTTAGCTCAATAAAATAATACTTAAACTCTTAAAGTAATACTTACATAATTTGATTACACTTTATGTTAAATTATGTTGCTATATTATTAAAGTATCATTGAAAGCGATATTTAAACGATCAATAAGAAAGCGAAAGCCAATTAAATTTCAATTAACATAATAATATATTTACTTGAGCTGAACGCATTAACTAAAAGGCGCGCATGCGCACCACAACCAGGATTCCCATTTGCCAGTTGCGCCTTTTCCCACGTGCAAAGTCTCTGCTTCCCGCAGATACGGTAAATTATTTCTTGAAAATTAACTACCTTCCATTAACAATTTTTTTCTCCTAAATATTTAAGTAAAGGGAAGTATCTTAAGGCTACTGAAGACGTTATCTCAATTTCGACAAAAATTGCAGACACGCTTATTTTCATTTGCACGGAAGAGTAGCTGTACGAATGCAACCATATTCGGAAGATTTTATGCACTAAATTATGCTTTAGTAAACAGGCGAATGGTTGCATTAACAACACGTGACAAATAACTAAAATTTATTTTCATCTGAATCATCCGAGGGTTTAAAACTTATAAACACGTGTTTTTAAATAAAATAAAAGCACCTAAATATTTATTAAATAAAGTTTAAGTAGCAGTTTTCTTAAATTCTGTTTTGTATACAATACCTCCTAAATTATTGATTAGAAATTGGTTTGTTTTAAAATAATCTTATTTGCTTTCTTGCTGACAAATCGTTTTTCACCTATATTTATACCACAGCTGACTAATGTACGTATCGGAAAACTAAGAGCGTCTCGAGTTCTAGGCGGACAGTTTAGCCGGGCTAAACAGCGTTACAGAACTAGTATTGCCCTCCCTTTTTTCCCGATCAGCGACTGATTAGAAATAGTGAACACTAGCCTGGGCCCTTCCAAATTTCAATCGCAATTTCTACATGGGTTTACGGAAACGTGTCTATTACATCTTTTAAGATTATTACCAAAACATTTTTTAATTCTCATTATCTCTAATGTTTTAAATGTACACTTATAAAACATTCTTCTCGGATTATTTACCATAACTTCAAAACTATCGTCATCATTCAAAATATTTAAAATTTTTTTATTATAAATGTCACTAAGAATCGCTACTGCAATACTCCTTTTACCAGTTCTTGTTATCATTAATTAAATTAAATTATCAATCTCATAATTTCCAACGGTAGTGTAAATATAAATATATATTTATTTATATATTT
>JAAAKG020113609.1:0-15360 GCA_010014905.2 Druon quercuslanigerum
TATATAAACATACACTACATACATATATTTTGAACAAACTTCCCTTGTTTTTGTTTTTTTTTCTTCTTAAATGCAAACTGACTTAATAAAACCAAATAAGAAAATCTAACTATTCTTGGTTGAAAGTTAAATCATCTTTTTCGATAGAACGTTCAACTATACGTTTTAAAATGAAACTGTTTTTGGTTTGAGTTTATCCTCTTTTGTTCGAAATTGCGACCGTTTGATGGAAAATGTAACTATTTGGTTGCAAGGCATTTTTCTTATTGAAAATTCCTTTTTTTAGATTGAAAGTGCAACTATTTGCAGTTAAACAATCAGCTACTTTATTCGAGCATTCGTCTTTCTTGGTTGAAAATGAACTTTTTGTTAGAAATTCATGTTTTCGTGATGAAAGTTACATTTTTTTCTAAAACATTCACTTTTTCAGTTTGAAAACTCAGCTGTTTAATTGGAAATAGAACTGTTTTTGGTTAAAGATGTATCTTTTTTACTATGAATTCGACTATTTGGTTGAAAATTATGTAGAAAATGAAACTAATTGGCCTAAAATTTAAATATTTTGTTGAAAATTATCATATTTTGTGAAAAGCTCATCTTTTTTGGTACAAATTCAACTGCTTTATTGAACCTTTGTTTACTTGGGCAGATAATTTATGTTTTTGGATTAAAAGTTCATCTTTCTTGTTAAAAATTCAACTTTATTTTAAAAATATAAAGTATTTGGTTAAATATGCAACTGTTCCGGGTTGACCTTTAATCTTTTTTGTATAAAAACTCGATAATTTAGTTGTAGACTCATCTTTGTAAGTTGAGAATGAAAAAAAATAGTTTAAATTTATTTGTATTGAAAATTATTTTTCATAGTAAAAAGTAATATTTCTTGGTTGAAATCAATAAGTTAAAAAATTTTAATATGAAATTCTTTTATTTCTTTTCTAAAGGATTCTACGTTAAAATTGTTATGAGATTGAAACGTTGCTCTGTGCATATTAATAGTCAGGAAAAATGAAAAATTGGTCAGGGAAAAATCAGACAACATTTTTAAATAAATGTTTTTGGCCACCCTTTCAATTTAAAGTTGATATCGTATTTTACAATTGATTCCCCATAGAGATAGGTTTGTACGAATCCCAATTTCCAAATATAATTTTTTGATTTTTTTTATATTCAAAATATGACAATACTGTATGTAGTGTATTTGTGCGCGTCCTTGAGACGCATTGATTGAACAATTGATAAATCTTGTATGGCCCACCAGTACCGTTTTATAAAGTTCAAAAAGAATTCTGTATTCTGTTTGTATGAGAAAAACTTTTCTCATATTAGGAATACTGTTTTTGACATGTTTGTTTGCGTCTTCGAGGCACATCGAATGACCTATTGGCGAACCTTCTTCGACCTCTTATGATCTAGTAATACCGATTTATAATTTAAAAATATGTATTGTTTATCTTGTTGATATGAGAAAATCTTTTTATGTAAACATACATCCATATACACATACACAGTAAAAAAAAAGGATTAATTTTGTTGCAGAGCATTTTGCTCCAACGAGCATTTGACTCTCGAGATCATAATGATCTGTCCATTTGGGTCACTTTAATCTTATTTTTTTGGTTGATTTTTCCGACTAAAAAAATGGCTGCCAATCGGTGTCATTATTTTGCGAGTGGTTTGCTCGAAACTATTTAAAGGAAGTTCTTGTTTCACCTCAACAGGTGATATTTTCTATCGTCACATTCCGTTAATTTTTTTACTTTTCAAGCACACTGCACAATCAGAAACCATAATAAGCTTGAATATGAGCTAAGGTACTCTGAGAATGTCAGTCATCTTGGTTTGACTTCATACAAGATCTCGAAGCAGATAATTATGATCTCAAAAGTAGATTATTCACTTCGGCCAATATCGGCTCAAATCAAGAACCTTTTATTAACTACTATAACCTACCAATATCGCTTTTAAATTTCTATACAGAATTATTTTCCCCGTTTGTAAGAGGATTCTTTTCAGATTGGAAATTGATTATTGACGTAATTCTTCGCGTCTTCTGGACGCATGGATTAAACTAAGAAAATAACTCATTAATTGACATTTTGGTGGGGTTTATGATTTCCGGTAAGATAGACACATAATTTGGAAAAATATTAAAAGAATACATTTTTTTCTTTTGTTCAATAAAAACTTCCTCTATGAGAAAGCAGTTTTATTTCATAGTTATGAGGAAACAAAATGCTCATAAAATTAACACAAATAAATACACCTATACTGAATAAATCCATAGAAGGTTGCAGAGATATTTTATATTTTCCTTAGCTTGAACTAAGATCGTCCCGGTACCCTAGGTATAATTCGTTGCCGCTGCGGGTCAACAAAATTATGTATATGATGGCGGTTAGTGTTGAAAAAATCATGTGGATGAACAAAACGCCGCCGTTGAGGGTCCACGAAACCAAATTGATGAGCAATATGAACATATTCAGGAAACATTGGAAGAACTTCACCGGTAACTGGGTATACTAGAACCATTCGCCCGTTTCTATCAAAAAATGGACGAACATGATCACTGATTGTTATTCCAACTATGAAAGGCCCATATAGCCTTAGATGGAATTGTCCGGCCATCAGGGGCATAAGATTGCCTTCCATATCTTCATAATAATAAACATTTGGAGCGTTCTCACGATGCTCAGCAGGTAAATGTAGGGATTCTGAACTCAATTCTGTAATGAGAAGTAAAAATGAATACAAATTTGCCTTCCTTTTGGCAAAAAATTAATTATATTGTAGTTATTGTACTTGGTCAGTTTTTATAAAAACAAAAACATTTTGAAGGATTTTAATCCCTTTATGAAAGATTGTGTGTTAAGTATATTACCCCGCGTCGAAATTTGAGCCCTAACTTAAACCTTTAAATCCTACCTTATAGTAAGCACTGGAAGCAGTAAAGTAGGTTATGAATAAGCAGCAATTTCAATGTAATTTAGAGTTTATTTTGACACTTGATTTGCCGAAATTGGCCGTTTTTCTACGTTTAGCGTCAAAGTAGGATCAAGACACATTAGAACCTCTTTTGAACCTTCGACTAACACATGTAGGACTTGTGGCATCAAAGCAGATACTCTAATCTCACATTAATATGGAAGAATAAAAATAAGATTTTGTATTCATAAAAAAATATCTGTGACTTACATATGAAGAATATTCGTAATTATTTCATAGATATATTATATATAGTATTTTTTATTATGTCGCTAAAGTATAGTACAAAGAAAAATCCGGAAGTATGTACTAAGAAACGAACCCGAGCTCCCACGCATGCACTGAGTATTTAGATCAAGTTCGATTATTATTCAAACATCTTAATTTCAAACCGAACATTTGTATCTTCTATTAAAAAAAATTAATTTTATACCAAAAGAATGAAATTAAAAAAAAAAAATTTTATTAAAGCAGTTCAATTTTAAGCGGAGAAGATTTATTTTCAACCAAAAAGATCAATATTCCATGAAAAACGTTATAGTTATTTCATGTAAAGATTAACGAATTTTACGGATGTTTTCTGAAACATTTTTCGATTTAAATAACTGAAAGCGTGAGATTTTAATTTGATATGAAGAACAGTAAAATTAAATGAAAAGACGAATATTCTACAAAAATGTTAATCTTCAACGAACACATTTAGTTTTTAAAAAATCAATTGCATTTTTAATAAAAAAGATTAAATGTATGCAAAAAAAGGCGAATTTTTAACCAAATAGTTGAATTTTTAATTAAAAGGAACAATTCCCCATAAAATAGATAAATTTTTGACTAAATAATTGAATTTGTAAATAAAAAATATTTATTTTCCACCGAAAATATAACAGCTGAGTTTTTAATCTAAAAATTAATTTCAAACAAAAAAAAACGGCCCTACATCAGAAAAATTTCTAAAAAACTTTTTAATTTTCTTAAATAAATTAGGAGTTTTAATTTATATAGCCTCAAAAATAAAAAAATTATTCTAAAGAAATGGTTATCGGTCATGTACATATATACATACATTACTACATAATGCATAATTCTATATATAAATAATTACATACGCTCATTTATGAATGAATATGTGATATATTTTTTTTGCATGCAAAAAAAAACATTCCGACAATGTAATTATTTTATCAGGCTTTGTATGTAATATGTAATTAGTCTCATATTACTGATGACTTTAGTACTAAAATAATAAACAATAATTTAAGTATGTTATGCATACGACTTCAATTAAAATCATGAGCACTTGTCCAATACTTCAAGGTATAAAATCTTGTTGAATACGAAACAATTATTTTCTTTTTTCTCCGTTTAATATTTAAAACTGTTTTTCAAGAATTCAATATAAATGTGTTCTGTTCACTTCTATTTTTTACAAGTATTCTTCCTTAAACGCTAGATTTTTTTATTTGATTCTGTGTTAATTACAGGATACACACTGCGCAGTCCTCTCCTTTTTTATTAATTTTTTTTTTGAAATTTTACTTTTTCCCCTATTCTTAAAAAACTTCCCTTTTTGCCTCTTTTTTAAATATGTGATATTTATGTGAAAACTGGAGAAAAATGTTGAACACTTTTCAGTTTAAATGTACAACGTTAAAAACTTGTGCAGTGGCATTCGACAAAATTATTTCCTATTGATTCAAAAATGATGACGAATATGTTATATTTACAGCTTTTAGTACTGAAAAAACTAAAAAATTACGACATTCAAAAATAAATTTGTTGTGCAATAAAACTTTTTTTGAAAATGTGCAAAAACATTTTTTTTTGTATTGAGTCATGTGCACACATTTAAAAAACGTTGAAAATGTCGAACTTGAGATTTATTCAGCTTGAACCAAACAATCATTATATTATTCTACTTTTTTATATTTATTGCGATTTTCGAACGTTATAAACACCACGAAGAAAATATTTCCCATGCATCTAAAATATTAACATGTTTCTTTGGTTCAAGCTATAAAAATTTCAGGTTCTAACCAATCCACAAAACATGATAATCCACAGAACGATGTTAAACGTATCAAGATTTTGTATTTAACTCATTTAATTTTTTTTCGGTAAACATTTTGTCACGGAAAGAAATGATTTTTCTTACTAAATTAAGTGATCAAACACTTAAAAAAGTGTTACTGTTTCTTGATAAAAACTATTTTCTCTACGAAATCATGTTGCAAATAAATTAACTGAAATACTTTTAAAAAATGTAAAAACAATCAGTAAATTTAAATTATTAGATATAATTATTAAGTATATATTTTAATATGTTTTACAAATTTTGCTATTCATTTATAATAATTCTTTCTAACGATATAAGATATTTTATTATTATAATTTGTCGAGATTCTGAATGACCTACACGACTGTCGAATATACACACTTTCATTAATTATTGAAAAAAATGTTTATAATGACTTAATAATCGACAATATTTAATAATTTTTTATTAGAAATATTATTGTAATAAAAATGTTCAGCATTTTCATTTAAGAGATAACATTTTTCTGGGATTGCGTTTTGCAAAGAAGTATTTATTTATATATAAATAAGTCATGACAATTAGGTTGAATCTTGAACTAACTATTTTTGTTAATTAAGTGTGAATGGAGTCATTAAGATTATAAATGAGTTAATTGACCCCGACTGACAAATAATTTTTAGTTTATTTGTATAAAGTTCATAAAAAGTCAAAGTATAGTCTTCAGTTCGAACATTTTAGGCTAAAAAGATTCAAGGTAGGGTCTTGCGTTATAAAAATGTAGGGGCCCGGTCGATACTACACATATCGAACCTACACATTATATGAACTCTACACATTAAACTCGAAAATTGGAAAGCTCGAACATTAAAGTCTACACAAATAAACTCTCCACGTTAAAACTCTGCACATTAAACTCTGCACATTAATACTGTTGTATTAAATTGTGTTGAATTGCTTGGAGAATCGGAATTTTTCGAAGTGGTAAAAAAGATTTAGGGCATCAAGTACTAAAAATTTATCTGCATGATAAAAACACATCCTTTTCGTGGTAGTCTGATTTTAGGGGTTTCATTTTCAATGAGTGGACATTCAATCGATGCAGCGCAAAATAGATCAATCAACTTGGGGAACGCGAAGCTGATGCAACGCTGCGTTAGCTCTACTTTTTTAAATAATTGAACTTCTTGTTTTGCTTAGTATATACTTGTTTTTAAACATAATAATAAGAGTTAGTCCTCTTTGTGACGTTCCAGGGGTGTTCCCGCAACGTTCCATGCTATCAGGCTACTGATGTCAAACACTGCTAATTAAATATAAATTTGGAGTTGCCAATCGGATTCAATCAATCTAAAGACTCAAATAATGCATAGCGAGACCAATTTCAAATTCAAAAATGAAATTTCAGGCATGAAGCCGATTAATATTTTGAAAAATTTTGAGTGCGAAAAGGAAATTTTAATCTTCTCTCGCACGCGAGATTGAAAGACTCTACCCATCGCACTGGTCATTGGTGCCCGTGGCGACAACCGTTCACAAACAGGTTCAAGTTTTCTTGTTGTGCTCGATATTTTTGGACACATTAATCGATTTTAATATTTCTCCTAAAATTTCATTTTCGGATATTGAAGCGGACATGCTCGAGAATATTTAAGTCCTGAAACCAAATCTACTTCGCGCGCTCGATGGTATATTTTTCGCGCGCTTCGCTCTCGAGAATACATGCGTCTCGCGCTACGCGATCGATCTTTTTGTTTACCCCACATTTGTGCGCAAGCCCTTGAAATTTAAAGGTTAACACATCGAAAACTGTCATTTTTTGGTAGTAAATTCTCTTTTGTTAAAGATTATTCGGCTTTAATGAACACATTCTCATGACGTATCTCACGCTTCGTACTTGATTTGGACGAAAATGCGAACTTTTCTGCATTATGTTCAATTCTAATATTAGAAATGTATATTATATTTATCTCTGCTCCTCGGTTTGGTACTGCGCTTATTAAATATTGTAAAATAATGCACCAAATTTATTTTTCATAATTATTTTAATATTTGTTTCTTATGTTGCATTAAATTTTATTCTCAGATACGCTGACAAATGTATATCATTTTAATAAATTTATGCATTAGTATTGGAGCAAAAGTATTTTTACTGTATTCTTTTTATCATTAAAATAATGCGCATTCTATCACAATAAAAATTACATGTAAATATTTTACTGAACTGGTGTCGTTTTTTGTGTGCTACTTCCAAAAAGTTAATTTTTTTACTTTTAATATATTTTTATAATCAGAGTCTGTAACAAACTTCTAAATATATATTTTTTTATGCTACTTTTGACTTTTAATTCTGCTCATCTCTTGTGTCGTTTTTCCACGAATTTACTGTTTAAATTTTTGATCTTATTTTTTGCGATTGAAAGGAAAGCTCTTGACTTTTTTTCATATCATGCGTTGTTTGGCTTAACATATGTTCATTTAAGTTTGTTTCTTTTACTTTTAAAATACTATAACTCTCATAATTTTCTTTTTATAAAAAAGTCATAAGGATATATTGTTTGAGTTTATGAGTACTATAATTATTTCTCAAGCTAGAAAAGATAAATCTGGTTGCAAAGGGTATCAACGTAAACATTATCGAATATGCAACGAATATTTGTGCCATTTTTCATGACCAATGTCGTAATTAAAGTACAGTGAACCGAAATATTCTTAAAAAAGTCGTGGTTTCCTATCCAATTAATTCATATAAATCTTTAAAAGCAATTTTTAAGTTCAGCAGGCTAACATGCATTGGAAAATATAGCGTCACTGAATGTAATTTTTTTTATATTTTTACTTGGTACGCTGATGTCTAATGCCTATAGCATATTACATATCAAATATGTAAACCTGACAATCAAGTGCATGAAGGGGGATCTACAGCTTTAATTGGGATGCGAACTAATAAAAATACGGTATGAGTATAGTATATAGGAAAAATTTTAATGTTTAGGGATTTACTGTATAGGTATTATTTATAGACACCATTCCTAATTAATCTTTAGCTGCATAAAACAATATTTGCTTGTAAACTCATAATTCATAATTAAACTTATTATTATTTATAAATTATTATTTATGATAAACGGATAAGCATAATTTACTGTGAAAAGTTGAACGTGTACAATTTAATCTGCACAGTTTCAATGTGTAGATTAATGAGATAACGAAATTTACAATTCAACAGAATTAATGTGCAGAGTTATTATGTGTAGACTTTAATGTGTAGAGTTTACTGTGTGGACTTTTCAAGTGGTGAATTAAATGTGTAGACTTTAATGTGTAGACTTCAATGTGTAGACTCTCATGTGACAAAAGAAGTAAAATAATATCCAAAATGAAAAACCGAAAATCGAAACTGAAAAATAATATTTTTAGTGTTTATAGATTTTGCAGGTTTATATATATATATATATATATATATATATATATATATAATTCATAAATAGATTACAAATTCTAATTGAAATGAATCATAAAAATTGATAAATGTACTCGTACCGGGCTTAAAAGCAATTTTATCGCAATATTCGCTTTTAAAAAGTTTAATACTCGTGAGATAGCTATATTATTTTTTAGTGAATTTGGATTTTCATGGCAAACTCCTTGTGGCATGCAAAAACTTTACAAAAAATTCAAGTGCGTTAAAAGCTAAATTTTAAATTATAGGTTGTGTATATTTTTTTACTTACCAATATAACTAAGGAAAACTGCTAATATATAGAGTTGGCTACTAATAAGCCTCATTGTCAGTAAGTTTTTTTAATTTGGAAATATAAATTTATCGAGAACCTCGTTACCAACTTAACTGTAATGAATATGCGACATTTCTTATAGGATTTATATGCGAGTATATCATTCAGTATCTCAGTTTTCGTTTTAAATTTATTCACACATTTTTAAGATATTTGTATATGATCAGCAATTGAAGAAACATAAAAATGACAAGTGCGTAAATACAATTTTTTCAAAAATTGATATCACGAAGTGATTCATTTTTTATTGTTGTGCTACGAAACGACATAATTACCTATCACGAGATCTAAATACGCATAAAATTGTTAATAAAACCGCGTTTATTTCTTAATTAAACTGCGTTTGATTTATTTGATTCAGCTTCTTGGTATAGATATGACGAGTTTTTAATTTCTTTAACTTTTTATTGTCATCCTGTACATACCCAAGAATCATTTGAGAGAGGACTTTTTTATTACCTAATTTTTCTAGTGGTCATGGGGTAAAGTGCTTCAAAAGAAAAAAAGTTATATTCTACCTTTTATTAAACTTTAAGTCATACAGAAATAATGCCACATGTGTACAGATAAAGAACATTATCCCATACGAAATTAAATAAAAATATTAAGCGAGAAAATTAAAATTCATAAATAAAACTAAACACTTGAATGAAGACTTCCTCTTTGTAATATTTTTTTAATGGCAATTTCCATAAAATTGCTTTCAGAAATTTTGTGTAAGTCATAATGATTTTTCTGTTGAATTCCATGTTATTATTTAGTAATAAAACCAACCTTTCCGTTTTCATACCAAGTACAAAAAATCTACTAAGAATCCTTATCTGGAATATATTCCATGATTATAATCATGTATTTTTTACCTTGCTTGGGTCGTCAATGCAATTAATCGGGATTTTATGTTGATGCCCTCAGACATTGTGAGATTAGAACTAAAAATAAACAGGTGAAAAAAAAACAATTTTTCACCTGTGCTCACTTCTTTAGCCTAATCTACTTAACCGATTGACACCAAATTTATGAAAAATGTGTAGCAGCAATATCTTGGCATATATTGCTAAGATTTCAGATATATTGAATAGTTTTCAACATTTTTCATATTTAGTATAAAAATAGAACATTCCGAGATGACATAAGTGATACAATTTTAAATACCGCTGCGAAGTCCATGCAAATTTTACATAAAATTCTGTCTATCTTCTGTCTTATCAACAGTCTTAGTTGCAGAAAATTAAAAAGCCCACCATTAATGTGTGCTGTGACAACGAACAAATTTTAAACTTACAGCAGCGTTTTATTTCAAATTAAAACAAATGTTTTTTCATAGAAACTATGTAACTTTTTTTTAATTTTGGGAATACGAAATGTGTCATTAATACAAAGTAATTAATTTAATATTTTTAACATTGTATATTAAAGGCATTCAGATTCGCTGAGCAGTGTCCTTGATACACCATATGATTCAGAAGCGTATCGATCAATCTTGACAATAAATACTATTGATTAAAGGAGAAGATTTTTAATCTGTGAATTTTACAGATTTCCCTCAATGTAACTCGACTTTGTTTTTAATGTAATGTTTCAAATTACTATTTTGAATTCTAGAGCAAAAATTCTATTTAAAAAAAATTATTTTTAACTAAAAAAATGGCTAAAATAGAATCAGCAGCTTAAAACAGTACCTAATTTATTTATTTATTATTATTAACTTCTAAATGTATTAACGCTCGTTTTAATCTTCACCATCATTACAGTTATCTCTAATGTTGGGAACGTCACAAAATAACAGTTAAAAAACTTGCTTTCTATATTTCTACAACAAAATTATAAATTGTTTCCCTTTGTTCATTTACGTCATAATCATTCTAATAAATGTTTTAGAATCTTCTAACATTTTATCAGGAATTAAAAATGAAAAGCTAAGAAAATATTTTAAAACATGACCATTTTTCCAATATCACCAAACGGCGTAGGGTATTGTATTTTGAATATCAAAAAAGTTTTTCTTACATAACAAGAATAAACTATTTAATCGAAACTTTATAAATCGGTACTCTCAGGTCATAAAAGTTTCAACAACAGTTCGAATAATTCGTCTCAATGACGCAAAAAATAAGCTGGATATCTTATTGTTGTATTTTTAATACCAAATAAAAGTTTTTCATAGAAACAAGGTACACTTTTTTTAGATTTCTTTAAAGCAATTAAGATAAAATAATTCTCGCCTCACCCTCATTGGATTTTGACCATGTAAATATTCCGGCTAGCAACACTGACGATAAAATTACCTAAAACTGTTTAATATCAATCAAAGAAGTTTCGAATCCCAACAGACCTCAACACTGAAAGAAAGGGGAAAAGTTTTCAGGCATGGTTCATGTTAGTGAGGGTGTAAGAATTTAATTTAATTTGAAAGAACTTGTGCTCATCTCGATTCTCGGGAATCAAGGTCAGCTCAAAACGTGTACGTGCAGACGCTTTAGATAGGGTGGATTAGCTGGGTAGTGGGTAGTAACTACGAGACGGTCGGATGCCGTAGACACCTTCCCATCCATGCACCTAACAACGTTTTCTACAGCCACCTAATCCAGTGAACGAGGTTGGCGTACCGCAACCCCTAACACACACACACATACACACAGCCACACACACACAAATGCACATATTACATCTACATACAAATATTCAAGAATGGGTTAACATAAACACCAGAAACGCGTGGCAAGAATCTTCACCCTCACGTACGGAGCTGCGCGTGTTTAGGAGGAACTTACTCTGCCGATCAAATAAGAAAAAGTATCGAAGGAGCAAAATACGACTGTACGAAGAAAGAGAACACGACGGTACGAAGAAGCAATTTAATATCGCCTTCGCGGACGGAATAAAAATGCGGAGATAAATAACCCGTATTCTCGTACTTCCCGGCGTGTACGAGAGAATACCTGATGCTACTTTTTCTGAACTCATTTTTCGATTTCTCAAAGATCTGTGATCAGAATCTACATTTTAGTCTTTAGACATTTTCAAGGTGTCAACCATTTTTTTTTCGTATCATACCAAGAAAGGAAAGTCTGGAGAAAAATAGTGTGAAAGAAATGTGTGATCAGGGGAAAGACCTTGGATAATGGTAGACCCACGTGGAGACCTTTACTTTGTGGATGTGATTAGAGTAAAGAGTATGAATCTGGGTTCGAGCAGTGTAGCCGAACGAACCTACTATTTAAATAAACAATACGAAAATTCTAGATTTATATAGCATTGTATAAGTCCTCCCTATACCTCCTACAATTTCCTTTTTCACTTTTCTCGTATACAATTCTTGATCGCCAGCAGTATAGCAAGGCTAGAACCATATGAGTTACAAATGCCCTGAAAGGAATTTGTATAAATGGTGTAACAATGATAAGAAAATTATGAACAACATTATAGTAACAAACGGAACCTTGGTTCTATGTACTTTTACCGAGTTTCTAATTGTTTGGATCTCACTTTAAGCTGTACGACCCCCTATCATGCATTTAGCTGCAACCCTGTCCGTGGATAGTACCAGGACATTTTGGTCTTTAACCATTTCAAAACTGAAAGAAAAATTAAAACAATTAAAATTTCAAACAAATTTCTGAAAAATTCAAAAATTAAATTTATGAATTCTAATCATGACAGCAAAATAAGCTTCTTCTTACATAATAAAAAAATATAAAAATTTAAATAATAATATGCTTCCTCTTTTGTAAATATTAGTAGACCCAATCAATTTCAAATCAAGCAGGTTCTACGCTTTGAGTCTCATAATCACATAATTTGATTGATAACTAATATTATTGATTTTAAAAAATCATCTTTTCAGGTTGAAAATTTAACTATTTTGTTAAGAGGTTATTTTTTTCGAAAATTCATCTTTATTGTTTGAAAATTCATCTTTGTAGGCTTACAATCTACTTATGTGCTTCTAAATTTAATTATTTTATTGAAATGTCCTCTCTTTTGCTTGAAAGTCTTTGGTTGTAAATGCAACTTTTTAGTTTAAAATTATTTGTTTTTGTTATAAATTCAACTATGATGTTGAAAAATCATAATTTTTGTTTGAAAATTCATATTTTCTGGTTTAAAAGTCACTTGGTGTGGTAAAACATTCGTCTTTATAGCTTGAAAATTTGACCATTTTGTTCAAAATTCATATTTTTTTATACAAAATCTTTTTTGGTTATGAAGTGAACTTTTTTCGTGAAATATAATATTTTTTGACTTGAAATCTGAAGCATTTTACATTGAATTAAATATGGTATTAAAAAGATGATTTTATTTAAAAGGATTTATTCCTTTATCATTATATTATCTTGAAAAATTACCCTATTTCCCCTGTGTTGAGAGCATCTTGGACAGTGAAATCTGTTATAATATTATTTTTTTTATATTCTTTAAATTTGAATGTAATTGATTATTCAAATAAAATCGAAGAAGACATGTTGACTTAAAAGCGGCTAGGGTTTCGTAGTTGTGACATAGCGGAAGAGGGGGGGGGGGAGTCAGGTTTTTTATTATAATCTCTTACGAAGAACAGGAGGGGTGGAAAGAGTGTTTTAATCGACATAAAGTAGTTTTTAACGACCCCTTATCGCAGGGTGCGAAGCCAGTCTCTTTAGTTCGAACATGGACCTAGAGAAGAATCATCTTAATAGTCTTCACGTAATTTATACGTTCTACACATTTTGTAAGTACCGAAATAATTACAAAAATTGTTTACTTTTTTCCAGGTGGGAGGTTTGTTGTGACATCACAGGGTGATCTTCATATCAGAGCAGCAAGGGAAGAAGATGGCAGAGCAGTATATTCTTGCCTCACTTGGCACGCCTTAACCGGAGAAAGAAGAAAAAGCGAGGCAGCTACGCTGACAGTCACAGGCAAGTAATGAGTAACTCTAAATCTTCTCAATCTGTAAAAGTTTATGTTTGTTGGTACGTTCCCAGAATA
The DNA here is from genome assembly GCA_010014905.2 of Druon quercuslanigerum. Taxonomy (NCBI): domain Eukaryota; kingdom Metazoa; phylum Arthropoda; class Insecta; order Hymenoptera; family Cynipidae; genus Druon; species Druon quercuslanigerum. The sequence continues at coordinate 13,783 of JAAAKG020113609.1, forward strand.
CAGTTTAGTAATAGCAGAATAAAAATAAAGTCAAATGAAAATAAAAATAAGTCACTTATCCATTTCTTTTCATTCCACAGAACCAAAGGATCTCTTACCTCCAAGGCTGATGCAGCGTTCTCAAATCGCAATTTCTGCTGAAAGAGATTCAGATGTGCATCTTACTTGCTCAGCACAAGGCAACCCTCCTCCACAATTTACTTGGTATAGAGATATAAATGGTAAATGTCATCAACATTTTCTACACGCAATTCAAAAAATCATCAATTCCATTCTTTAAAGATTTTCTTACATGTTTCTAAAATATAAGCTAATGACTATTACATTCCATTTATAAATATTAATCAATATCCCTGGGTATCTTGCAAAAATATTTGTAATATACTCAGGCTTTCAGAAGAATATATTTCAAAGCAAAGTCTAAAATTATTATCACTTTGCAGGAAGTTCAGTGCGAGTAGAATCTTATGGAAGAATACAGCTCTGGGGCGATTTGATGCAAATTCGTCGGGTAGATGCTCAGGATGCAGGAAGGTATATTTGCAATGCGAGCAATCAGTTAGGTGTACAACGAGCGGAAACACACCTGGCGGTCACATCAAAGCTTAACGCTCGCATTCAACCGAGTCTCCAGGTAAAATAAGATTAAAGTAAAAAAATCGTTGATAACTATCCTTCTTTTTAATTTTTCATTTAGAATCAAAATAGTCTTTTTTGAACGACCCTATTACTGATGTAATCATATTACTCATTCCAAAGAATACAGGAGGATCAACACACGTCCAAAGATAGTAAAAGTTGATTTAAGGTTTATTATTTGTGGTTGATTCAGAAATAATCTATTAAATTATAAAATTTTCCAAAAAGGAAAAAAAAATAATCCAAAAAATTAATGCATTTCTAAAAATGATAATATTAAAATTAATTATTTTTCCAAAAAATTCAAATAAAAAGACTTCTTTTAAGAAATTGAAGTAAATTATTCAGAACGTGATTGAAAGAACTCTTTCAAATTCATAAGCAAACCCTCTAGATTGAAACGAATCATGAGTTTAATGTCTTTATTTAAAAAAATGATTTAAGATGGAAAAGTAATCTATTTTATCAAGAATAATTTTATGCAAATAAATAATGAAGAATATTTACAATTGAGACTCCGGATTCTATAACCACGCATAAAATTTGCCTAGCCGCTTCAGGCCGCTCGAGTTGACCCCTGATGACTTGAAAATCAGTTTTCGAAAATTTAACATTTTAAAACATCACTTTGCAGAAAATTTCATGGCGCATCTTTTTTCTCTCGAAAAAAAAGTTGTGTCTTTTACCGTTTCTGTAAAAAATCATAAAAACTTCATTTTTCAGACTAGCAAATTTACTAAATATTTTCACTTCAACTCGCTCCGAAAGACAGAGTTCTTTATATTTTAAGATAAAAATTAAGCACAATATCCTTCAAAATGTTCTTAAGATAATATGCAATTTAAAATTGATCAATTTTGTTAAATAAAAAAGTTATACATTTTTTTGGTAATCAGTATCAAAATAACGTTAGACAATTTTCAAACACTTCGTTTATCG
>JAAAKG020113620.1:0-15360 GCA_010014905.2 Druon quercuslanigerum
AACAAATAAAATAAAAATAAAAAAATCACAAAATAAAATAAAAATAATTTAAATAAAACTGAGTCAAGTGAAAATTAAAAAGTCAAACCAGGTATAAATAAACCTGACATAGAAATGACCTTTAATCCAAGTCAGCTAAAATAAAATTAAATATATTTAAATGAGATTAAAATAAAATTTAAAAGCCTTTTTTTAACGTTCAATAATCAAGTTAATGTGAAAAAGTCCTGAAAATAAATTCAAGAATCTAACGTGCAAATTTGGACAACCACCATAAAATGTTCCCATTGCTATCTGAAATAAAAAGATCTTTTCCTCATCTTCTTTTTCCCTAAAAAAGATAAGAAAAAATTTATTCATCCATATGGACAAAAATAAAAAAGAGGAAAGATTATTTTCTACAATTTTGTTGTTATTGTGATTTGATAATGGTAGAAAAAAGGACGAAAGAAATAAAAAAGAGAAGGAAGGGGATTTGGTTTGTAGCCTTCTCATTTTTCTTTCCTCTTTTTTATTTTTGTCCAATTGAAAGAATACATTTTTTCTTTTCTTTTTTAGGGAGAAAGAAGATGAGGAAAAGATTTCTTTTTTCAGATTGCAATGGGAACATGTTATGGTAGTTGTCCAAATTTGGTCGTTAGATTCTTGAGTTTATTTTCAGGAATTCTTCAAATTAACTTGATTATTGGACGTTAAAAAACCTTTTTAAAGTTTGATTTTAATCTCATTTTAATATCTTTAATTTTAAATTTAAAATAGTATCAATAGTTGCAATATTAAAAAAAAATTAGCTGAATAGTGTCACGCAATTTTTTGAATATACAATCAAAGAGATAATGATATTTCAAATATGGTATAGAATATAGTTTTTCCATGAATAAAATCCTTTTAAAATAAAGAAATGAATCCTTGAAATTCATTTAAAATCCTTGAAGTTCCTTAAAATTCGTTGAAATTCGTTAAAATTCTTTGAAATTTTCTGAAATCTTTAAAAACTCTTAAAAATTTTGAATCTCGTTAAATTCCATCGTACCTTTTAAAATATCATAAACTCTTCGAAATCCTTTGAAACCCCTTGAAATTTTTAAATGTTTTCCGAAATAAATTCAAATCTTTGAAGTTTATTGGGATCTACTTAAAACTCTTAAATTCTGTTAAAATTCCTGGAAAACGCTCGAATTATTATTATTATTATTATTAATTAATTGAAATCCATAGAAATTCATTATAAACTTATAGCTTCTTCTAACTTCTTTCCAAATCTTATAAATCCCTTAAATATTGCCAAATTTCCTGAAAATATGCCTTGAAATTTTGTATAATCCTACGAAATTCTTTGAAATCTCATGAAATTTCTCAGAATCTTTTAAAATATGTCATATTCCTCAAAATCCTTTCGATCTTATGAAACTCTTAAAAAAATTTTTTAATCGCGTAAGGCATCTTGAAATCATTAATATCTTTTGATATTCCTTAAAAAATGTTTAATCATTGAAATTCTCTAAAACCCCATCAAATTCCATTCCTTTTCATTTACTCGCTAAAGACTTCAAGTCCTTTGAAATTTATTAAAATTTGTAATCTCCAAAGTCCATGGAAATCCTATAAAATCCCATATACCTAAATCTCTGAAAATTTCTTAGAATATTTTTAAATCCAGTGAATTATCTTGAAATTCGTAATATCTGTTATAATTTCTTTAAAACATTTAAATCCTCTGAAATTAAATGAAACATCTTGAAATTTCTTAAAATCCCTGGAAATCTTTGAAATTATCTGAAATCCCTTGGAGTCATTTTAAATACTCTGAAAAAGTTGAGGAAAAGTTTTTTTTCAGATTGCAATGGGAACATGTCAGGGTCCTCCTACATTTCCGCAGAATTCCTTATATTTTCTAATATTATAATAATTGTAGAGAATAAAAATTACTTTCCAATGGAACAATTCTTTTATTACTTGTTAAACAAAAACAATATTTCAAAAATAAAAAATAAACTTTAAAAAGCATGTTTAAGAAAAAGCCTGTTTCCATGCAAGTACATGTTTTGACTGATGCCGACGCAATATTGCAATATTGCTGCATATTAAATAGATTTATTATTTAATTGTCAAGGTATGGGGCAAGCTTCGCCAAAATCCCACCAACGAAATTTTTAACACTAATAAATTTCTAGTCCTTTTAACAAGGGTATCTTTGTAAATAATTATAGATAACCCTGTTTTTAAGCCCCACAAATCTTCGATTAATATCAATCAATACCTTTTACTCAAAAATGGAATCCTAATCAGGGCCTTTTCAGCGCCACTTTTTAAATGGCGCTAAGAATGGAAATTTCTGCTCATGTTAATCATTCTGCATATTTGTCTTGGTATGCACAACATTATCTAATTATATTAGTACCATGTATAGACTTATACTAGACGTGTATCAGCAATATTAATTGTATATTAAGAATGTAATAGGTAGAAGAGTCCAGTGAAATGGAGAATACGTTTTATGCTTCACATTTCTGTTTTGACCTTCATGTACCTTGAGGGACTTATATGCGTCGGTGAATGGTCGTAGATTTTCTGTAGAGGCTCATGGTCTTATGTGAACATTATCTGGGACTAGAACTTGTTGGCAGGGTTGAAATTAGATGGTGAAGTTTGAAGATTTATGCTGAAAACAATGAATGGCTAAGTTAACTGTTACAGGTTATACGCCGGAAAAACAGTTAACTGTCTTACGTAATTTCTTGTATAAATTATAAAAACCGATTAGGCAGTACAGGCACCATTAAATCAAACGAATCTTCTTGACAACGAATGTGGAAAATTTATTTCTGAAGATGTACGAAATGGATGTTTCATAAAAATGTTTCTTTGCGTGACAAATCAGAATTGCTACACTTCTAAAATACAGTTTTGAACATTTATTTATCTCAATTTTAAAACCAATAATTTCTCAATTTTATAGATAAAACAAAATTTTCATAAATTGAAAGGAACCGAGCATTCATGTGATAAGTTGTGAAACTGTCTCAAATAAAAATACAATTCTTTATTTTAGTTATCTTTTGTTAATGACGGAAGTAAACTGCTGGTATCTGTTGACAATTTATATTTTTTCCGGGTGATATTTACTAAATGTAAAGAAAAATATGTGCAAGATGTGTGTGAATGAAAAGAGCATTTAGGTAATAGAATGGTTAGTTTATCAGTGTCTTTTGTCAAGAATCCGTCCTTTTATCAACATAGATAATAGTATTTTATATGAGACGATCTATGTATATTTGAGGAACAACGATTGCGGAAATTATAGTAATCTCAGTAAAAACAAATGAGGAAAATTTGTATGACTGAGGTAAAAGATTACTTGCATCAAAGAAATGTAATACTAAATACGTTCAACCAAATATTTTTTCGACGAAAGAAAATTTGTCTTGTTTCAAAAACTAACACTTTTTAAGGTGAAAAAATCGTTCTTGTTATGAGAAAAATTTCTTTCGATCATAAAAATATAATACTTCAATTAAAGAACAGTGTCTTTTAAATAAAAAAAATTTAATTAGGCGCATTCATGAATTAAATTAATTTTTTTTTAAGTAATATTTTTTCTCAGTATACAGTGTAAACTAGGAATGTTTAAAAAAATGTCAATTTGGCGCAAAGGTGACACATATATGAGGTCTGTTTTTCACTTTTTTGCCATAAATTATTTTTTTCAAGAAGCGAAATATTTTGAAGTATCTAAACTGATTTAGAATTGTTTAAACCATACATACTTTTTAAGTTTAATCAAACTTTTACAGTATATTTTAAAAGTTGTTGTCGAATGAAAAAAAAACTGTTTTTTGTAATTTTCGGATCGAAATCATCAGTAGATTTGTTTGATTTTTGCATTAAAAGTGTCCATGAACTCTAACCTTCAAAATGTAGTGGCAGGTTTTTTCAAATTAAACGTGGCGGCATCCAATATGGCGGCTTTAATTCCATTTTTTTTATTTTTACGGTACTTTTTCCTGCAATAACAATTTTTTTCAATTTTGATCAAAATTAGTGCAAGATAATTTTTTGAGTCGCTGATTGAGAATCTGCTATCAGATTTTCAAAATTCAAGATGGCGGATCTAATATGGCGGCCAAAAATGTCAAAAAATGTTTCAATTTTCATGAAAATTCGTATAGAGGGGTTTTTTGAGTCGCCTATTGTGAATCTGTTATCATATTTTCAAAATTGAAGATGGTGGATCCAATATGGCTGCCAAAAATTTCAAAAAATTATTCAATTTTCAGGAAAATATGAATTGGCTTTCACCACAAGGCGGTAAACGCAATTAAAAAAGCCTCTTCTTTCTTTTTAATTTTTTTTAATTGAACATTTTTTTTATGATAAAACCTTTTATAATGAATAATTCAAAAACTTAATATAAGATTCTAACTTATTTGTCCAGATTTTCAAAATACAAGTTAGCAGATCCCATATGGTTTCCGAAAATTTAGAAAATTGTTCAATTTTCATAAAAAAATTTATCTCCCTGTTTTTTTGGATTGCGGATTACGAATATGTTATCAGATTTTTTAATTTAAGATGGCGGAGCTAATATGGCTGCCAAAAATTTCAAAACAATTATCAATTTTCGTGAAAATTCGCATAGGGAGGTTTTTCGAGTCGCTAATTACGAATCTGTTATCAGATTTTCAAAATTCAAGATAGCGGATCCAATATGGCTGCCAAAAAATTTCAAAAAATTGTTCAATTTTCCTGAAAATTCGTATAGGGAGGTTATGGCTCGCGTTTCTTAGCCGACATATATTATGTGTCGTTGTCCGGTTTTCACCGCAAGAAGGGAAATACAACAAAGAAAGCCTCTTCTTTTTTTTTAACTTTTTCAAATTTTTCAAATGTTTTAAATATTTAATATCTTATAGATTTTCTCGGTCATTGAACCACATTTTTTAAAGTTTGAACACTTTGTTTTGATTCTACTATTACAGTTTCATATAATTTACATATTTTATCGATTGCATTGCTAGGCGTTAAAATAAATGTTTTATCTCTTTATAGGAATCTCGTGTATTTTTTCATTTGAATGTATTCATGAAGATTGAACAATTTTTTGAAAGTTTTAACAGCTATATTTTATCCGCCATCTAGAATTTTGAAACTATCATAACAGATTCGTAATCAGTGATCCAAAAAAACCCCTCCATACAAATTTTTATGAAAATTGAAACATTTTCGAAGTTTTGGGCAGCCATATTAGACCCTCCATCTTGAATTTTAAAAATCTGATGGTAGATTAGTTATCAGCGAACCAAAAAAAAAACCTATACTGATTTTTATCAAAATTGAAAAAAATTGTTAACGCAGGAAAAAGTATCGCAAAATAAAAAAAAATTGAATTTAAGCCGCCATATTGGATGCTGCCATGTTTAATTTGAAAAAACCTAATACTACATTATGAATCTTAGAGTGCATGGACACTTTTAATGCACAAATCAAAAAAATCTTCCGACGATTTCGATCCAAAAATTACAAATAAAAAATTTTTTTTTGGAAATTCGTGTTTTTTTTAATAAACAAATATAACTTCTTAAATATGCATTTTCAAAAGTTCTAACTGCAGAAATCGAAAGCTCAGAGAATTTTACGTCGAAAATAGGTATTGTCGATTAAAATCTTAAATCTTAAAAATGTGTCCAGTCAGGACTTAATGGGTTAAATTAAGAAAAACTTTCTTTAAATTTAGCCAACTAAATTATTGTCGGTTTAATGATAATTGAAAGGGTTAATTAAAAAACACCTGTTTTTGAATATTAGGTTACGGTTGAATAATCGTTGAATGTTCCGTGTCGTATTATACAAAAAAGTCAAACACGACTTGATAAAGCTGCGAATCACAAGTAAACATAGAAGTTGTTGAGAACGGTAGCAAGATTGTAGAGAGTTCATCTGCGTGGGAACGCGCAATATTTAAATTAGTCTTTTATGCAGGCATTCAAGCACGAAAATACTCGAACTTAAAATTTATTGGTAATATTTGATATAATTTTATGGTACTGATTAGTATTACGGAATTTTCCGTAAAGATAACTGGTCAAGTATATCGCTAGGGCTAGTCCTAAGGAAAATTCCGTAACGGTAGACAGTTCGCTATATTATAAATATATAACGATATTATGCATTTAAATAAATCAAGAATGTTCAGGTGTCATGTCGAATCCAAAAAGATATTTTTTGAACACATTGTAACTATTCACTTCAATCTTTTGTGACTTTGTAGAATTCGTATAAATATAATTTATAAGAAAATAAAAAAAATATTGTTGGAAGTATAAATAAAAGTGATGGATTGAAGATGTAAACTATCCAGAACATTTTTTCAATTTTGAAAGCTATTTAAAATTTTAAGATGTTTTAATTGGCAAAATATTAAATATTTGCAAGTGGAAATTTATAAAATTTGAACAAATAGCAGTTAAATTAATGTAAATCTAGACTCTTTTTTATTTAAAAAATGTAGATAATATAACCAGTTATAACCGATTCAACTTCCATTTTAATTTATTTTGGCTTTAAACATCTTTAGCGCTTTCTATTAAAAATCCATTTTTATAAGAAATTTCTAAGAAAAACAAATGTTTAGAAATGACGGAAAAACTGCTGCACAAATACATACTTGGCCCATTAGCTCAGTTGGTTAGAGCGTCGTGCTAATAACGCGAAGGCCGCGGGTTCGATCCCCCCATGGGCCAAATTTTTTTTATTAGAAATAATATTACCACTACTTTTTTCAATTTTGAAAATGAGTAAATAATATGTAAATGCAGTTATTTGTTTTAAATATTTTTGCTGACAAAATTATTTTAGCCATTTCAGTTATCGAACAATTTAATTGGAAAATTGGAAACAGTAGAGCGCACAGAATGTTCTCTCCGAAAAAATAAGTCACCTTTAATAAACAGTCAAACATTTCTTAAAAATTGGTGATGCACACTTTTCATCATGATTAATTTGTTTTTTTAATGACATCATCAGTAATATTGCTTTGATTCATAAAATCATTAAAAAAAATATTTTTTGTAGAGATTTTTGGCATGACAACTAGCAAAAATATTTTTTAAACGTAATATTAATTTGAATTAATCAAATATCTAATTTTAAAAGAGGGCTATTGATTAAAAAGAATTTTTCTCTCAGTACGCATACAAGTTTTTTCTTTTTCCGCTAAATAGTTTCAACTCAGCAACTTTTGACATCAAAGTCTAAGAAGAAAGGAATAATTTGTCAATTCATCAAGATATTGATGGATTGAATTTTTAAGTGATTATTTAAATTTTTTTCTTAATATTTCTAAATAATGTTTAAGATTTGAAGAAGAATGCTTTCTTAAATTTGCATTTTTTATGAATTCTTAGATGTTCTTGAAAACAAACTTTATCTTTGTGTACATTGTCTTATGTGCATGAAAACAGGCGTCACATAGATTTTCGTCATCTGCCTTACTGCGTACCCAAAAATTTATAAATAGCACTTGAATTATTTATTACGAAAGTATATTGTGTTCTTAATTGGACAAAATTAAGTACCATCTTAAATCTGTGTTAGTAACGCTAACTCGGTATAGCCATTGTAAACATCTCTCATGAGATTATGATGAAGCAATTGTTAAACTATAGGCAAGTGTATTCAAATTGAATAGATATCTAATATATTTACCATAAGTGAAACATTTTACAATCTGCATAAACATTTTATCATTCATTTTTTCTGCATGGATGATTCTCCGTTTAGCGCTTGATTTAAGCATCGAGTTTAAAGAAATGTTCGCAATATAAGATAAAATTAAAGTACCTATCACATACTTTGAAGGATTCATAAAAAATGAGACACAGCAAAAATGTTTACAACTTGCTCCTTTATACAATTATTGATATTAATTAGTAAAAAAAAAAATCATTGCGAATATTATCAAATCAAGTACAATTTATACATCTATTTTTTAATTAAATGATTTAATTCATTTATTGTATTCTATGTGTTATTGTAAATATTCCCTTGCCAGTCTATTACAAATTTTTGATGCCCTATATAGAGTACAGAGTCAGGCGTATATTTGTAAATGTAAAATTAAGTGTAAAATAGCTAATATCGTGATTATTAAATTGAGTTACAGGTGCGTGCACCAAATATTTTGACATATTTTAATTTACGGGCAACGATTAGTTGCAAATTCCCATAGAAAGTAAATTACGTCTTTTAGTAAATATAAGATTTTTACATAAAATATACCTCACATATAGTTATCAATATTTTGAACCAAAAAAACTGTTTTCTTGAATATATATGAAAATATGGTTGAACAAGACAAATTTTCTGGATGAATCAAAAAAATACTTCATCTATTAAAAGATTTGGTTAAAAGAACCAACAAATTTGATTGGGTCAAAAAAATATTTTGTGGTCTATACAATAACCATATTATATGATTAAAATAACAAAAATTTCGTTGAGTCAATTAAATCATTTTCGGAATGTATACCTTAATGCGTGTATGTCAGTGATTTTGATTGTTTTCGTGTTTGTACTTCGAAACGAAATTAGCATTGCATTAAGAAAATATCGGTACAAATACGGACGAAATCAACAAAATGTACTTAAATCAAGATAATCCAGTATCTTCAAACTAGTGTACATTTTCTTAAGACAAAATATATTTTCTTTATACCATAAATAGAAATGTGAACCCTAGAATTGATAAAAAAATTTTTTTTTAGAAGTATGAGATTTTATTGAATACTAAATTTTACAGGAAAGATGACGTCTTCGGTAGAGATTAGAAATTTTTTAAATACAACTTCATATATTTTTTATACTTTTTAGATCTCGCATATTGAATAATGTAAAAATAATAAAAACGTTACTTAAACTTTTTACTAACGCATCAATAAATTAAATAGCATTTTGTAAGTATAACGCATACAATTTTATAGAAATACTTTTAAAAGTACTATTTTATGATATTTTTATTGTTTTAATATGTATATTCAAATTTACTTTTAGAAAGTGGAAAAAACAGATTTGTAAAAATATTTAAATAAGTTACGGGGAATTTTTAACTACAAATTATACAATTTATGATTTATAGAAATATTTGTATTGTGTCGACAAAATACTATGATGGCTCAGTAAATTCTGAGGTATTCAAAATGCTGAAGCTCAATTCAATTTATTCAAAAATCTGTAATAATATAAAAAACAAAAGAATATTACATTGTTGAATCATTCTGTTGCATATCAAATCTGTGCCTTCTGATTTAGTGTTCGGATGTATTAAAATGAATATGAATGTTTATTTATTGTTTAATTATTTATTGTTTACAATACTAGATCTGAAAATTCAAACGGGTATTGGGCAATCAGCACATTATGATACAAATTTCTGATTTGCAGCTTTTTCAGTAATTCAGGAAAAATACCGTGAAAATAAAAAAAAAACATTAATAATAAAATAATGTTAAATTATGGTAATTATTATTACACTATATACTTCTGAAAAATTACAAATTTAAACAATAGTGGTATTTCTGAAGGAAAATGGAATATTTTTTTATAGTAAACTACGTTTATTTTGATATATTACATTGTTTAAAAATAATTCTCCCTTTTCTATAATTCAAGGACTTCGTTCTGTAAATCAGTTAATATTTTGTGGGCTTTATTGTTACATGATTATTCTGAGAAATATATATTTCATCTGAGGATAATCAAAATATTTACTCATATTACAAACCCATTTATTCATTTCCGAAAAAGAATTGGTATAATTTGGGGTACGTTTCTTTAAACCAAGTCATTACATCTTCCAATTAACTTCGGCCGATGGAGTTTAATTTGTTTGAAGGAAATATTTTCTTGTTTTAAAATTATACTCGACTATATCTAATCTTCATACACAAATCTCTTATTTCGTTCGATAAATAACAAAGTTGTTTCTTTTAGTTAATATTTCACTTACTGAAATAAATATTAATTTTAAATAATAATGCCATATTTATGGTTTAGATGAAACCACTTCTTTGTATTAAAGAAATGTTGTCTACGACGTATTCAGAGCGAAAATTTCATTAAATCAAGTTTTGAATTAAGATTTTCTTTATCTAGATTAATTACACTTTCTAACAGGAAAAAATATTCAGTTAAAGAAATATATAACGAAAATATTCATTAAAGTTGAATATATTATTGTCTAAGCAAATAAGTTTCATGATTACAATAGCTATTGTTTATAATAAAGCCGATGTCTGTTATGTTTCGAACTCTTTGGTGAAAAGTTAAAAAAAAAGCAATTATAAAAATATTAGATGGAAAAATGATGCATGCGTATTAAATGCACATTACTCCTGCATTTAGAAAAAAGTTCGGTTCACTTAATAAAAATAAATTGGGTTTCAGAGAGTCAAGTTGACTTAATTTTATTTTTCCATATAAAAAACAGCTTTGCTTATGCATATGGTAAAAAGAAATGTGGAATTATCCATTAACTAATTATTTGCTCTTCTGCAAATAAGAATAAAGATGGTCCCTTCTGAAGTACGCAAACAGATTGGGGGCCAGTTTTTAATTCAGTTATTTTTTAAAATTTTTGGTCTTCCTGTTTTCGTAAAAACAAGCTTTATCATGTACGTGTAAGTAATTAATAAAATTTTGCTTCTTGTTTTTGGTTTCATTTGGTTTAATTAAAGAAGGGCTAAGAGTACTATTTTTGAATCAAATTTGATTTTCTTTTCTTTTACAATTTAGTAAAATTGAACGGAATAAATACTCATATTGTGATCACGATTTTCAAATCATATAAATAAATTTAAACCTGTTACTTTTTCTTTTTACCCAGACGGAAAAATTATATATAGTTCATATATAGTGTGAACTTTTATATATAATATTCATTTGTTTGATAAAAAAAAAGTATAAAAGAAATAAATATTATATATATTACTTTACACTATATATACACTATATATAATATTTCCACCTGGGTATACTATGTAATTTATAACATAGTAATAAATGATAGTTCAAAACACTGGTATTGAATAATAAAACACTTTTCTGCGTTCAGTGCCAAATCTGATATTCGTTCTTAATTATTGATTGTGAACGGAATTGGTAAGATTGCAGAGAGATAAATTTGAGTTATAATGTTTTGTCAATGAGTGTTTAACCACTTTCGGATGTGAATGTTCTAAGAAATAAAAAATTTAAATACCTTTAAAATAATTAAGGTTGATTTACTACTAGCGAACATTATTCAAATTTATGAGTTGTTTTCAACGCAGTTCTATTACGCATTGTATGGAAAGGCATACAAATATCTGTATAAATTATAAAGTTTATAACGTTTATTTATTAAACGAAGATACCCAGAATTTTATTATAAAAAGTGTTTCTAATAAGTAGTGAAAAAATCATAATAAATCAAAATTTCGATTGAAGTAAACCTAATTAGTTGATCACTGAAATTTTGAGAATAATGCCCCAGATTTCCAAAATTGCAAGGAATTTTAGAAGATTTCAAAGGATCAAAAAGAATTCAAGGAATTTTAATGTATTTTAAGGGATGTCTGGATTTAAGTAAATATAATTGTCTATGCGTGGATCACGTTTTATAGAAATTCCTGAAAAATGATGCAAGAATCAAAACTAGGTCGAAAATTATATTTAAAAAGAAATACATTACGCATAGCTCATAATGAAAAATGTGAAATATTAACCTATTGCAATAGTCATACAAAGAATAAAATTGCAACAAAAATCTATTGATCTTACTAGTTTATGAATAAGTTCGTTTGAAGAAATTCCCTAGCCAGTCTGATTTAATTAAGAATATTTAAAGTTTTCCATAATTCAATTTCTTTGATTGGCATTGTGAGAGATGGTGAATAGGAAAATAATCATAATTCGCCCTAGGGTGGTTGTCAAGGTATACAATCAAGCTTACTGTAGGTATGACTGTCGAAGTTTGATTTGATATTGTTTCGATTGTTGATCAATTTGATTATCTTTAAACTTCCGTTTCAAGATCAAGAGCCGTATTCTCTAGAGTGCAGGTCAGTGCAAAATTATCCTAGATTGTTAGATACAAATTGACTTTGTCTAATATGTGCTGCGAGCTGCACGTAGCTAATAGTTTTAAACTCGGGTTCGAATCAGGGGTCTAATCTGAAGACTTCTATTATTATTCTTGATGGATGATCTCAAGCAACGTGGAACACTAATAAGTATATATTATGGTCAGTTTACTATGCTCCGGATGCTATTGTTTCATCTCCAAAGTCACACAAGAATTTCTTTGGAATTGCTTCCTTATCTTATTGTCTGTGTATATGGGATTGTAAATAAAATTGATCGAGCGTCGGATTTACCAAGAGGCACTGTGGGGCTAGTGCCCCAGGCCCCAGGGGGCGAGGAGCCCCTGACCCTAGAAAAAATTAATAAAGTTCACGTACGTTACAGCAATTCCATAATTGTCCATAATTGTAAAATATAGGAAAAAAATAAAAACGTTGTAATTTAAAAACAATTTTGATTTATTTTCCTACTTTCTCGAAAATTGGGATTTTTTCTGCCCTTAAGAGGGCCCCTTCGAGGCTTAAGAGGGCCCCTTGAGGTTTAGACCCAGGCCCCGAAAAATGTTAATTCGGCGCAGAGTTGGCCCTATGAGTTGAATTTTGTTTACAAGCATTCCTTTATATCATTTATTAATTTTTTTAAATTTGAATGTAGAACAATGTAAAAATCTCTAATTTAACAAGTAAAAGTAAAAGTAAAATTTATCGTAAGTTATAGTGATAATAGAAAATACACTACATTCTTGAATCACAATTGTTTATTTTCACTGACTATTAATGTTTAATGACCAAAATGGCAGTCATACCCTATATCTCCTGAGAAAAGTTAAAGAGTGACTTTCTGAAAACCGTAAAAGTTACCAAAAATTTGATTCATTTTCTTTTAAATTAAAAAGAATCAAAATTAATTGCATCCAAAAGATTTCAAAACAACTTAGTTTAAATTCAAATGAATTGGAGAAAAAAATAACCCAAAAAATTCCATTCATTTGAGTATAATTGGAGTAAATTTGAAACAATTTAGGAAAAATGAGAAAAATTTGATACATAAGTCATAAAAAAAGGTGAATACAAAAAATTCAAGGGAATTAAGAACAATGAAAAAAGGTGAAAAAATTCATTTAATTCAGTGAGTTTCTAACGAGTTGATAAAAAATCAAGGAAAATGTCGAAGAATCTAAAAAGTTCGGAAAAATGTATTGTATTGAGTGGAATTTAATATTATTTTTGGTGATGATTTGGTGATGAAGTAAATTCCAAAGAACCTGATAAAATTCCACAGAATTTAAGTTGAGCTAAAAAAAAACTTCAAGATAAATTAAACAGAAATTAAAAAAAAGCATTGAAAGAAATCCCAATAAATTACAAAAATTATTTGAAAGCATCTTCAAATTTTTGAAACCCTCGAGTTTCTATGAAACTTGATCATTCTTCCTAAATCCTGGGAAATTTATTAAAATATATCTTGAGATCTTTTAAAATTCGCTAAAATCTTTTAAAATGTCTTAAAACTTTATAGGTCCCATAAAATTGTTTCATAGTTTCTGAAATTCTTGAAATCACTAATTAAACATTTTTTCAAATATTTTTTGTTTTTCTGTCTCATTCTTTTTTGAAACTGCGTTAAAGGTGTTGTAAAACTGTGTTCCAAACTGCTGGTTAAACTTTTCCGAAATAGAATTAAACTAACAATAGGACATCTTGGTCAAAATAAAAATATCCATGATTATCAATTATTATACATTGTAATTATAATAATATCTGTTGTAATTCTGACAATATAATGAAAATGAAGAAAAGAGAAGGGTTGTGTAATGCGAGAATGGATAATAATGCAGAGAACGTGTCCGTCCATCCACTCGTATGAAAATAACTTAAATCTTTTAGTTGCATTTACGGCAAACCTAATTTCAAAACCTTCCAAGAAAGCGAGTAAGCAAAAGCGGAAAATAATTACAAAGAATTGTTGTAATATTGAATTATTTTTAGCTGCAACATGAATAAACAATTAAAACCCATTATTAGTTGCTCTGAATCTAAATCTGAAACTTTGCAATTAAAACTGAATTAACCCTAGATTTTTCCTCGTAAATTTAAAAAGGATTTAACACTAAGGAGTGGAGATAAGAAGAATTTTAGACAAAAAATGTTGGCCCACCATTAAAATCGAGCGTCTAAATGCATTTACCAGTAATGATAATTTTCCAAAAATAAAGATGAGCTTCCTCTTTAAAACAATTTAAATAACGATATATAAGGAAGCCTCGGCAGATCAGGCCGTTAAGATCGCTTTACGTTATAGATCAGGGGTTGGATTCCTGAGTCCCGGTACCTGTCGAAGTTTTCTGTAATTAATGTTCTACTAAAAAAGAGTAATTATCAACAAAATACATGAATTTTTAACCAAATAATTTTATTTTCAACCAAGAATATTAACTATCTGAAATTTTAACTAATTTTTTTAACTATCTAGCATTTTTAACCAAAAAGTTAATTTGCAATTGAATAGATCATTTTCGGATAAATAATGGACTCTTTAGCAAAAGAACGGACTTTCATCAAAACAGTTCAATATTCAATTAAAATTATGATTAATACCAAAAATAAGTTTTTAAGAAAGTACAAAGAAACCCTTTAATAGTTCTCCTTTCTATAGCCCTTCCGAGAATTGACGCAGCGCCACAGGTAGGTGTTACAGAAGCTGCGCGAGGTGCGCGGGGTCTGCGGTTGTCACTCAGACGAGCACTCAGGCGTGTACAAACAAAAGCGGAGCGGGCTATAATGAGATACACTACCTTGGAAATTATGAGATCGATTGACGCGAGCACTATTAAAAATCACTGATGGCTTTGAATCACGATAACTTAGCGAAAAAAAATGATAGGGCATTTTTAAGAAAAACAGTTGGAAAGCCTATGAAATTTCACGTCTAGTAATTTCAAACAGGTTTTTTTTTTTATTTGCGGAAGAGAATACAGCACGTGATAAGTTTTTTTTTTTAAATTCTAGATTTTCTAAAATTTTTTACCTTGACTTCAAATTTTAGAATGACCTAGGAAAATTGTTGCAAAAATCTAAAAAAAAAAAATACAACATAGAGCCTGAAATTTTATCTTTAGTTTAAGCCAAAGAAACTTAAAAAATCTTCATCGGTTTTCAAGATACACTTAAAAATGTTCAATCGTATCTGAGTTGAGTTTTAGTCGACGATCACGGTTCTCGGCCGGTTTGCTGCTCGCCTCCT